>CM065590.1:600321181-600386181 GCA_033119425.1 Bufotes viridis | reverse complement strand
GACAGGAGGAAAGAGAGAGAGGGTGGAGAGGGGAGACAGAGGAAAAGAAGGAGAGAGAGAGAGGAGGAGAGAGAGAGAGGGTGGAGAGGGAGGGACAGAAAAGAAGAGGAGAGAGAGAGAGAGAGACAGGAGGAAGAAGAGAGAGGGTGGAGAGGGGAGACAGAGAAAAGAAGGGAGAGAGAGAGACAGGAGGAAAGAGAGAGAGGTGGAGAGGGGGAGACAGAGAAAGAAGGAGAGAGAGAGAGAGAGACAGGAGGAAAGAGAGAGAGGGTGGAGAGGGGAGACAGAGAAAAGAAGGGAGAGAGAGAGAGAGACCGGAGGAAGAGAGAGAGTGGAGAGGGGAGGGAGACAGAGAAAGAAGAGAGAGAGAGAGATAGGAGAAGAGAGAGGTGGAGGAGACAGGAAAAGAAGGAGAGAGAGAGAGAGAGAGAGAGAGAGAGACAGAGAAAGAAGAGAGAGAGAGAGTGGAGAGGGGAGACAGAGAAAGAAGGAGAGAGAGAGAGAGAGGGTGGAGAGGGGGAGACAGAGAAAAAGAAGGAGGAGAGAGAGAGACAGGAGGAAAGAGAGAGAGGTGGAGAGGGGAGACAGAGAAAAGAAAGGAGAGAGAGAGAAACAGGAGGAAAGAGAGAGAGGGTGGAGAGGGGGGAGACAGAGAAAAGAAGGGAGAGAGAGAGACAGGAGGAAAGAGAGAGGGTGGAGAGGGAGACAGAGAAAGAAGAGAGAGAGAGAGACAGGAGGAAAGAGAGAGAGGGTGGAGAGGGGGGAGACAGAGAAAAGAAGGGAGAGAGAGAGAGAGAGAGAGAGGGTGGAGAGGGGAGACAGAGAAAGAAGGGAGAGAGAGAGAGAGAGACAGGAGGAAAGAGAGAGAGGGTGGAGAGGGGGGAGACAGAGAAAAGAAGGGAGAGAGAGAGAGACAGGAGGAAAGAGAGAGAGGGTGGAGAGGGGAGACAGAGAAAAGAAAGGAGAGAGAGAGAGACAGGAGGAAAGAAGAGAGGGTGGAGGGGGGAGACAGAGAAAGAAGGGAGAGAGAGAGAGACCGGAGGAAAGAGAGAGAGGGTGGAGAGGGGGGAGACAGAGAAAAGAAGGGAGAGAGAGAGAGAGAAACAGGAGGAAAGAGAGAGAGGGTGGAGAGGGGGAGACAGAGAAAAGAAGGGAGAGAGAGAGAGAGAGAGAGAGGGTGGAGAGGGGGAGACAGAGAAAAGAAGGGAGAGAGAGAGAGAGACAGGAGGAAAGAGAGAGAGGGTGGAGAGGGGGAGACAGAGAAAAGAAGGGAGAGAGAGAGAGAGAGAGACCGGAGGAAAGAGAGAGAGGAGACCGGAGGAAAGAGAACTATCAGTTCAGGTGGAATTAAATTCTCCCATCTCTAGTCACACCCTTAAGGCCTCATTCAGACGACCGTGCCGTGTTTTGCAGTCTGCAAATTGCGGATCCATAAAACACGGATGCCGCTCATGTGCATTCTGCAATTTGCGGAACAGAACAAGCAGCCCGTTATAGAAATGCCTATACTTGTCCGCAAAATAGACAAGAATAGGACATGATCTATCTTTTTTGCGGGGCCACAGAACAGAGCAACAGATGCGGACGGCTCACAGAGCACTGTCAGCATTGAAATGAATGGGTCCGCATGGAGTATTTCGATGTAAGGATGACTCTCGGTAGATCATGCAGAGGAGATCAGTCTGTGGGGCCTAGTCCTGAGCAGTGGAACACGTGGACTCTGCCTCCTAGACCAGACTGAGCGAGGAGTAGAGCTAACCGTCCACACCTCAGCTCCCCTAAGGGCCATGCCACAGTTGGTTAACTCCATCACTGCCATATATTACCATACTGGGAAGATAAAGCATAAAATGACATAAATGAACAAAACAATTTGCAAGTACTGCCTGCTCAGGGATACTGCATATGACAACGGTCTACAACAGTGGTGCCCAACCTACGGCCCGTGGGCCAAATCCGGCTCGCAAAGCCGTGTCATGCGGCCCTCACAGTACCCGAACCTTTCCCTCATTTTTTCAGTGCAAGGTGCGCTGAAAACAGCACAGGCAGCAAAGCGATGCTGCCTGTACCTGCAATAGCCAATAGCAAAGCTCCAGGCAGCAAGGAGCTTCGCTATTGGTTGGACTGGGAGGGCGCCGGAGAGTGCCTGCAGTAGGGAAGCGGCGGGAGATTAAAGGAAGAGGGGCAGCTCCGGTGGTGGCTAAAGCATGGCAGCGGAGGTTCCGAAGCTTACATCCCAGGCAAAAAGAGGGACCTGCGGAAGAAGGTGACATCACAGTAATGTATCGATGTGTGTAATGTATGTAGTGCAGTGTGTGATGTATACATGTGTGATGTATGTAGTGCAGTGTGTGATGTATACATGTGTGATGTATGTAGTGCAGTGTGTGATGTATACATGTGTGGAATATATGTAGTACAGTGTGTGATGTATACATGTGTGTGATGTATACATGTGTGATGTATGTAGTGCAGTGTGTGATCATCACATTCTGCACTACATACAAACACATGTATACATCACACACTGCACTACATACATCACACGCTGCACTACATACATCACACGCTGCACTACATACATCACACGCTGCACTACATACATCACACGCTGCACTACATACATCACACACAGACATGCATATATCACATACCCCTCACAGTAATAATGGACAGATATGTGTCCTCTTCACAGTAGTAATGTATATGGGCATTACTACTGTGAAGAGGGCACATATCTGGCCATTATTGCTGTGAGGGGGCAAACGTGAGCATATCTGGCCATTATCATTGTGAGGGGGCATGTGTGAGCATTACTAACATGAAGAGGGCACATATCTGGCCACTATTGCAGTGAGGGGGCACGTGTGACCATTACTGAAGTGAAGAGGGCACATATCTGGCCATTATTACTGTGAGGGGGCACATGTGTGCAATAGTACTGTGAGGGGCCATTATTATTGTGAGGGAGCATGTGTGAGCATTACTAACGTGAAGAGGGCACATATCTGGCCACTATTGCAGTGAGGGGGCACGTGTGACCATTACTGAAGTGAAGAGGGCACATATCTGGCCATTATTACTGTGAGGGGGCACATGTGTGCAATAGTACTGTGAGGGGCCATTATTATTGTGAGGGAGCATGTGTGAGCATTACTAACGTGAAGAGGGCACATATCTGGCCATTATTACTGTGAGGAGGCACATGTGAGCATTACAAAAGTGAAGAGGGCACATATCTGGCATAACTACTGTGAGGGGGCACATACCTGGGCATTACTACAGTGAAGAGGGCACATATCTGGCCATTATTGCTGTGAGGAGGCATTACTAAAGTGAAGAGGGCACATATATGGCATAACTACTGTATATCTGGCCCCTCACAGCAATAATGGCCAGATATGTGCCCTATTCACAGTAGTTATGCCCAAATATGTGCCCTCTTCACAGTAGTTATGCCCAGGAATGTGCCCCCTCACAGTAGTTATGTCAGATATGTGCCCCTTTCACAGTAGTAATGCACACGTGCCCCCTCACAGTAATAATGGCCAGATATGTGCCCTCTTCACAGTAGTTATGCTAACACGTACTCCTCACAGGGGCATTTCTTTCTAGCAAAGCTACTTGGTTCCGGCCCGCGAAATTTATACCAAATCTAGTGCGGCCCTCGGATGAAAAATGGTTGGGCACCACTGGTCTACAATATCCAGCTGGTACAACCTATACCGTTATATGACCACGCATCTCTTGGAGAAGTCACTGCATGGACGCCTGAGCTACATCTGCTTCTACATATTGATGGGTTGCTCTCACCTCTCAACCCCTCTCCATCGGGAGGCTTGCATCTTTTAAGTAAAAGAAGAAGAATTATTCCACCAACCAGAAGAATTCCCAGTAAAGACCCAATGATGATTCCAGATAACTCTCCGGCACTGAGCTCTGAAGAGGATCCACAAATGCCTGGATTACAGAAGCAAGGACAAAAGAGAAGCAGCTACATATGATATCTAACAGAAAACATGTAAAGAAACGTGTGGATGGTGGATGTAAGTCTAAATCGTAATCCCTAAATCCCACAATGACTGCAATTGTTATTAATCTATTTAAAGTAAGCTCCCCCTAGTGGTGGCTGTATAATCTGTATGTAGTGAGCTCCCTCTAGTGGTGGCTGTATTATCTGTATGTAGTGAGCTTCCTCTAGTTGTCACTGTATAATATGTATGTAGTGAGCTCCCCCTAGTGGTGGCTGTATAATCTGTATGTAGTGAGCTCCCTCTAGTGGTGGCTGTATTATCTGTATGTAGTGAGCTCCCTCTAGTGGTGACTGTATAATCTGTATGTAGTGAGCTCCCTCTAGTGGTGACTGTACAATATGTCTGTAGTGAGCTCACTCTAGTGGTGGCTGTATAATCTGTATGTAGTGAGCTCCCCCTAGTGGTGGCTGTATAATCAGTATGTAGTGAGCTCCCTCTAGTGGTGACTTTACAATATGTCGGTAGTGAGCTCCCTCTAGTGGTGGCTGTATAATCTGTATGTAGTGAGCTCCCTCTAGTGGTGGCTGTATAATCTATATGTAGTGAGCTCCCTCTAGTGGTGGATGTATAATCTGTATGTAGTGAGCTCCCTCTAGTGGTGGCTGTATAAACTGTATGTAGTGAGCTCCCTCTAGTGGTGGCTGTATAATCTGTATGCAGTGAGCTCTCTCTAGTGGTGGATGTATAATCTGTATGTAGTGAGCTCCCTCTAGTGGTGGCTGTATAATCTGTATGTAGTGAGCTCCCTCTAGTGGTGGCTGTATAATCTGTATGTAGTGAGCTCCCTCTAGTGGTGGCTGTATAATCTGTATGTAGTGAGCTCCCTCTAGTGGTGGCTGTATAATCTGTATGTAGTGAGCTCCCTCTAGTGGTGACTGTATCATCTGTATGTAGTGAGCTCTCTCTGGTGGTGGCTGTATAATCTGTATGTAGTGAGCTCCCTCTAGTGGTAGCTGTATAATCTGTATGTAGTGAGCTCTATCTAGTGGTGGCAGTATAATCTGTATGCTGAGAGCTCCCTCTAGTGGAGGCTGTATAACCTGTATGTAGTGAGCTCCCTCTAGTGGTGGCTGTATAATCTGTATGTAGTGAGCACTATCTAGTGGTGGCTGTATAATCTGTATGTAGTGAGCTCCCTCTAGTGGTGACTGTATAATCTGTATGTAGTGAGCTCCCTCTAGTGGTGGCTGTATAATCTGTATGTAGTGAGCTCTATCTAGTGGTGGCTGTATAACCTGTATGTAGTGTGCTCCCTCTAGTGGTGGCTGTATAATCTGTATATAGTGAGCTCTATCTAGTGGTGGCTGTATAACCTGTATGTAGTGAGCTCCCTCTAGTGGTGGCTGTATAATCTGTATGTAGCGAGCTCCCTCTAGTGGTGACTGTATAATCTGTATGTAGTGAGCTCCCCCTAGTGGTGGCTATATAATGTGTGTGTACTGAGCTCCACCTAGTGGTGTCTGTATAATCTGTATGTATTGAGCTCCCTCTAGTGGTGGCTGTATAATCTGCATATAGTGAGCTTCCGATATTGGTCGCTGGATACTCTGTATGTAATGAGCTTCCGATAATGGTGGCTGTATAATCCTTGAGCTCCCTCTGGTGGACACTTTATGATCTGTATGTAGTGAGCTTCCTCTAGTGGTCACTGTATAATATGTGTGTAGTGAGCTCTCTCTAGTGGTGGCTGTATAATCTGTATGTAGTGAGCTCACCTCTAGTGGTGGCTGTATGATCTGTATGTAGTGAGCTCTCTCTAGTGGGGACTGTATAATCTGTATGTAGTGAGCTCCCTTTAGTGATGACTGTATAGTCTGTATGTAGTGAGCTCCCTCTAGTGGTGGCTATATAATCTGTATGTAGTGAGCTCCCTCTAGTGGTAGCTGTATAATCTGCATGTAGTGAGCTCCCTCTAGTGGTGGCTGTATAATCTGTATGTAGTGAGCTCCCTCTAGTGGTGGCTATATAATCTGTATGTAGTGAGCTCCCTCTAGTGGTGGCTGTATAATCTGCATGTAGTGAGCTCCCTCTAGTGGTGGCTGTATAATCTGTATGTACTTAACTCCCTCTAGTGGTGGCTGTATACTCTGTATGTAGTGAGCTCTCTCTGGTGGTGGCTGTATAATCTGTATGTAGTGAGCTGACTCTAGTGGTGGCTGTATAATCTGCATGTAGTGAGCTCACTTCTAGTGCAGGCTGTATAATCTGTATGCAGTGAGCTCCCTCTAGTGCTGGCTGTATACTCTGTATGTAGTGAGCTCCCTCTAGTGGTGGCTGTATAATCTGTATGTAGTGAGCTCACCTCAAGTGGTGGCTGTATAATCTGTATGCAGTGAGCTCCCGCTAGTGGTGACTGTATAATCTGTATGTAGTGAGCGCACCTCTAGTGGTGGCTGTATAATCTGTATGCAGTGAGCTCCCTCTAGTGGTGACTGTATAATCTGTATGCAGTGAGCTCCCTCTAGTGGTGGCTGTATAATCTGTATGTAGTGAGCTCACCTCTAGTGGTGGCTGTATGATCTGTATGTAGTGAGCTCTCTCTAGTGGGGACTGTATAATCTGTATGAAGTGAGCTCCCTCTAGTGATGACTGTATAGTCTGTATGTAGTGAGCTCCCTCTAGTGGTGGCTATATAATCTGTATGTAGTGAGCTCCCTCTAGTGGTGGCTGTATAATCTGCATGTAGTGAGCTCCCTCTAGTGGTGGCTGTATAATCTGTAAGTAGTGAGCTCCCTCTAGTGGTGGCTGTATAATCTGTAAGTAGTGAGCTCCCTCTAGTGGTGGCTATATAATCTGTATGTAGTGAGATCCCTCTAGTGGTGGCTGTATAATCTGCATGTAGTGAGCTCCCTCTAGTGGTGGCTGTATAATCTGTATGTAGTGAACTCCCTCTAGTGGTGGCTGTATACACTGTATGTAGTGAGTTCTCTCTGGTGGTGGCTGTATAATCTGTATGTAGTGAGCTGCCTCTAGTGGTGGCTGTATAATCTGTATGTAGTGAGCTTCCTATATTAGTCGCTGGATACTCTGTATGTAATGAGCTTCCGATAATGGTGGCTGTATAATCCTTGAGCTCCCTCTGGTGGAGACTTTATGATCTGTATGTAGTGAGCTTCCTCTAGTGGTCGCTGTATAATATGTGTGTAGTGAGCTCTCTCTAGTGGTGGCTGTATAATTTGAATGTAGTGAGCTCCCTCTAGTGGTGGCTGTATAATCTGCATGTAGTGAGCTCCCTCTAGTGGTGGCTGTATAATCTGTATGTAGTGAGCTCCCTCTAGTGGTGGCTGTATAATCTGTATGTAGTGAGCTCACCACAAGTGGTGGCTGTATAATCTGTATGCAGTGAGCTCCCGCTAGTGGTGACTGTATAATCTGTATGTAGTGAGCTCACCTCTAGTGGTGGCTGTATACTCTGTATGCAGTGAGCTCCCTCTAGTGGTGACTGTATAATCTGCATGTAGTGAGCTCCCTCTAGTGGTCGATGTGTAATCTGTATTTAGTGAGATCCCTCTAGTGGTGGCTGTATAATCTGCATGTAGTGAGCTCCCTCTAGTGGTGGCTGTATAATCTGTATGTAGTGAACTCCCTCTAGTGGTGGCTGTATACTCTGTATGTAGTGAGCTCTCTCTGGTGGTGGCTGTATAATCTGTATGTAGTGAGCTGCCTCTAGTGGTGGCTGTATAATCTGTATGTAGTGAGCTCACCTCTAGTGCAGGCTGTATAATCTGTATGCAGTGAGCTCCCTCTAGTGCTGGCTGTATACTCTGTATGTAGTGAGCTCCTTCTAGTGGTCGATGTGTAATCTGTATGTAGTGAGATCCCTCTAGTGGTGGCTGTATAATCTGCATGTAGTGAGCTCCCTCTAGTGGTGGCTGTATAATCTGTATGTAGTGAGCTCCCTTTAGTGGTGGCTGTATAATCTGTATGTAGTGAGCTCACCTCAAGTGGTGGCTGTATAATCTGTATGCAGTGAGCTCCCGCTAGTGGTGACTGTATAATCTGTATGTAGTGAGCTCACCTCTAGTGGTGGCTGTATAATCTGTATGCAGTGAGCTCCCTCTAGTGGTGACTGTATAATCTGTATGCAGTGAGCTCCCTCTAGTGGTGGCTGTATAATATGTCTGTAGTGAGCTCCCTCTAGTGGTGGCTGTATACTCTGTATGCAGTGAGCTCCCTCTAGTGGTGACTGTATAATCTGTATGCAGTGATCTCCCTCTAGTGGTGGCTGTATACTCTGTATGCAGTGAGCTCCCGCTAGTGGTGACTGTATAATCTGTATGCAGTGAGCTACCTCTAGTGGTGGCTGTATAATCTGTATGCAGTGAGCTCCCTCTAGTGGTGACTGTATAATCTGTATGTAGTGAGATCCCTCTAGTGGTGGCTGTATAATCTGTATGTAGTGAGCTCCCTCTAGTGGTGGCTGTATAATCTGTATGTATTGAGCTCTCTCTAGTGGTGGCTGTATAACCTGTATGTAGTGAGCTCCCTCTAGTGGTGGCTGTATAATCTGTATGTAGTGAGCTCCCTCTAGTGGTGGCTGTATAATATGTCTATAGTGAGCTCTATCTAGTGGTGGCTGTATAATATGTCTGTAGTGAGCTCTATCTAGTGGTGGCTGTATGACCTGTATGTAGTGAGCTCCCTCTAGTGGTGACTGTATAATCTGTATGTAGTGAGCTCCCCCTAGTGGTGGCTATATAATGTGTGTGTACTGAGCTCCCCCTAGTGGTGTCTGTATAATCTGTATGTATTGAGCTCCCTCTAGTGGTGGCTGTATAATCTGCATATAGTGAGCTTCCGATATTGGTCGCTGGATACTCCGTATGTAATGAGCTTCCGATAATGGTGGCTGTATAATCCTTGAGCTCCCTCTGGTGGAGACTTTATGATCTGTATGTAGTGAGCTTCCTCTAGTGGTCGCTGTATAATCTGTATATAGTGAGCTCCCTCTAGTGGTCGCTGTATAATATGTGAGTAGTGAGCTCCCTCTAGTGGTGGCTGTATAATTTGAATGTAGTGAGCTCCCTCTAGTGGTGGCTGTATAATCTGTATGTATTGAGCGCCCTCTATTGGTGGCCGTATAATCTGTATGTAGTGAGCTCCCTCTAGTGGTGGCTGTATAATCTGTATGTAGTGAGCTCACCTCTAGTGGTGGCTGTATGATCTGTATGTAGTGAGCTCTCTCTAGTGGGGACTGTATAACCTGTATGTAGTGAGCTCCCTCTAGTGGTGGCTGTATAATCTGTATGTAGTGAGCTCACCTCTAGTGGTGGCTGTATGATCTGTATGTAGTGAGCTCTCTCTAGTGGGGACTGTATAATCTGTATGTAGTGAGCTCCCTCTAGTGATGACTGTATAGTCTGTATGTAGTGAGCTCCTTCTAGTGGTGGCTGTATAATCTGCATGTAGTGAGCTCCCTCTAGTGGTGGCTGTATAATCTGTATTTAGTGAGATCCCTCTAGTGGTGGCTGTATAATCTGTATGTAGTGAGCTCCCTCTAGTGGTGGCTGTATAATCTGTATGTAGTGAGCTCCCTCTAGTGGTGGCTGTATAATCTGTGTGTAGTGAGCTCCCTCTAGTGGTGGCTGTATAATCTGTATGTAGTGAGCTCCCTCTAGTGGTGGCTGTATAATCTGTATGTAGTGAGCTCACCTCAAGTGGTGGCTGTATAATCTGTATGCAGTGAGCTCCCGCTAGTGGTGACTGTATAATCTGTATGTAGTGAGCTCACCTCTAGTGGTGGCTGTATAATCTGTATGCAGTGAGCTCCTTCTAGTGGTGACTGTATAATCTGTATGCAGTGAGCTCCCTCTAGTGGTGGCTGTATAATATGTCAGTAGTAAGCTCCCTCTAGTGGTGGCTGTATACTCTGTATGCAGTGAGCTCCCTCTAGTGGTGACTGTATAATCTGTATGCAGTGATCTCCCTCTAGTGGTGGCTGTATACTCTGTATGCAGTGAGCTCCCGCTAGTGGTGACTGTATAATCTGTATGCAGTGAGCTACCTCTAGTGGTGGCTGTATAATCTGTATGTAGTGAGCTCCCTCTAGTGGTGGCTGTATAATCTGTATGTAGTGAGCTCCCCCTAGTGGTGGCTGTATAATCTGTATGTAGTGAGCTCCCTCTAGTGGTGACTGTATAATCTGTATGTAGTGAGCTCCCTCTAGTGGTGGCTGTATAATCTGTTTGTAGTGAGCTCCCTCTAGTGGTGGCTGTATAATCTGTATGTAGTGAGCTCCCTCTAGTGGTGGCTGTATAATCTGTATGTAGTGAGCTCCCTCTAGTGGTGACTGTATAATCTGTATGTAGTGAGCTCCATCTAGTGGTGGCTGTATAATCTGTATGTAGTGAGCTCCCTCTAGTGGTGGCTGTATAATCTGTATGTAGTGAGCTCCCTCTAGTGGTGGCTGTATAATCTGTATGTAGTGAGCTCCCTCTAGTGGTGGCTGTATAATCTGTATGTAGTGAGCTCCCTCTAGTGGTGACTGTATAATCTGTATGTAGTGAGCTCCCTCTAGTGTTGGTTGTGCTGCGGAGCTGGAGAGGTAGAGGCGTCTCCCCTCCTTGCTCCTCTGATAGGCTGCTGGCCTATAGGCTGCCGGTTGGATGGAAGAAGAAGATTTTGGCACTTGATACTGGGGGGGGGGAAGAGATTTTGGCACTTGATACTGGGGAGGGGGGGGGGAGATATTGGCACTTGATACTGGGGAGAGGTGGAGGAAGAGATTTTGGCACTTAATATGGGGGGGGGGGGGGTTGGAAGGGATTTTGGCACTTAATACAGGGGGGTGGTGGAAGAGATTTTGTCACTTCATACTGGGGGGGGGAAGAGATTTTGGCACTTGATACTGGGGGGGGGGAAGAGATTTTGGCATTTGATACTGACACATGTGGGGTGGTTGGCACTTGATACTGGCAAATGAGGGGGGGGGGTTGGCACTTGATGCTGGCACATGGGGGGGTTGGCACTTGAACTTGGTACTGGCACATGGGGGGGTTTGGCAGTTGTCACTTGCACATGATGATTGGGGGAGAGGCACTTATTATTGGGGGCACCATTGGGAACCACAGCGGCACAGTATTTGAGGTAGTGGGATGTTGTAGCGGACTGGACCCTGTACCAGAGTCTGCCCCAGTTTCCTGGAAGGGACTGCTTGCTCGCCTCCTGCCCTGCGACTATGGCCCCATGTATGCTTGTCCTGTTTGAGCGGTGATGCCCCAGATAGCTCTGCTATGGAGCCCATTCGTATGGTGGAGGACTATGGGAAAGACTTTAGCTCCATGGCAATTGAACTGGATGTGTGTGGTCTGAGCGCCATCCAATAATGTGCGCTCAGACCTAAGCTATCTGGGGATATGTTGCATGTATATGTTTTATATAGTGATTGTAGCATTGTGTAATTTTGTGTCCCTTTTGCAGCCATGTGCTCAATGGAGTCTGCCTCTATCCCTGGATATATTGAGCGCTCAGATCCAAGCCTTCTGGGAATATGTTAAATGTCTGTGTACTGTAAAGGGTGGGACATTGTGTATTGAATAGTGATGTCTGTCCTATTGTCCCCACATGTGTATTGGCGATTTCCCTTTGTCCTGAGAGATAATTGAATGACTCCTCAATTGTCTCCAGGACAGAAGACATTGTGTATTCTTCTGCCTGTGGTGATTGCATTACCCATGTAGGGTGATTGTATCACAGGCAGAGGGGAGGGATATGCTGGGTGTGGTTGTCTGTATTGTCCCAATGTGTGTGATTGGCTGCTGTATCCTGTGTCGCAGTCTTCCTTCTGGTCCCCTAGGGGAGTGTCCACTAGGTGGGAGACCTGCATAAATACTCGGGCAGGTAGCCCTTAATAAAATATAGAGAGCTCCTGCTTGACCCTCAAAACGAAGTGTCGTCTCGTTATTGGGGGGGATCTGACGGTATGCTGATTGCCAGGAGTGTAAGCTGTTCATATTGCTTTTCCTGTTCGGCTGCTTCCAGGGTTCGTGTGTCTCTTGTTCGGAAGTCGGTGAATTCGTGTGGTTTGCAGTTCGGGAAGTTGGTGATTGCAGTAGCTGCTGGTCTATCCGGAAAAGGGAATATCGCCTAAACGGAGTTGTGTGCGTAACGGTCCGTTACAGATGTTTTGTCCAGAAGATGGGAGGATGATGGAAAAGTAGTAAACTAAGATTTTTTTTTTTTTGTTAAACTGCAGAGACGAAAAACGGCGGAAAAATGGTGGTCTGGTCTGAAAGGAGAAGATGAGGAAAGAGAAGATCTACATCAAAGGAGATGTCACTGAATTTAAGGTATGGGTGCGATATATGGGTGGGGCTGTGGGTGTGGCTTGAGGGTAGGCGGGGACACAGGGGCCCCATAAATGCTGTCCCCCACAGATTTTTTGGGCTTCCTACGCCCATGTCTGCATGCTCGTCGTCCTCATCGGGGTCTAGACATGACTGCAGTTCGTCGTCGTAACAGACTTGAGTGGGCAAATAGTCACATTCGATGGCGTCTGGCACGTTGGAGAGGCGTTCTGTTCACGGATGAGTCCCGGTTTTCACTGTTCAGGGCAGATGGCAGACAGCGTGTGTGGCGTCGTGTGGGTGCGCGGTTTGCTGACGTCAACGTTGTGAATCGAGTGGCCCATGGTGGCGGTGGGGTTATGGTATGGGCAGGCGTATGTTATGGACAACGAGTACAGGTGCATTTTATTGATGGCATTTTGAATGCACAGAGATACCGCGACGAGATCCTGAGGCCCATTGTTGTGCCGTTCATCCACGACCATCACCTCATGTTGCAGCATGATAATGCACGGCCCATATTGCAAGGACCTGTTCACAATTCCTGGAAGCTAAAAGCATCCCAGTTCTTGCATGGTCGGCATACTCACCGGACATGTCACCCATTGAGCACGTTTGGGATGCCCTGGATCGGTGTATGCGACAGCGTGTTCCAGTCCTGCCAATATTCAGCAACTTGGCACAGCTATTAAAGAGGAGTCGACCAATATTCCACCGGCCACAGTCAAGAACCTGATCAACTCTATGCCACGGAGATGTGAAGCAAATGGTGGCCGCACCAGATACTGCCCCCAGTAAGGCAAAACTGCACATTTCAGAGTGGCCTTTTATTGTGGGCAGTCTAAGGCACACCGCTGCAATATTCATGCTTTCTATTTAGCGCCTTGATATGCCACTCCTGTGAGGTGGGAGGGATTATCTCCGCAAAGGAGAAGGGCTCACTGACACCGATTAGTCCGATTTGTAAACAATATTTGAGAGTAATGGGGCTTTTGTGTCTGTAGAAAATGTTCAGATCTTTGAGTTCAGCTCATGCAAAATGGGAGCAAAACCGAAAGTGTTGCATTTATATTTCTGTTCAGTGTATTTATCCCCGGGACTGTGACAAGGAGACATCCTCTACGTCTGGAGGAAAGAAGGCGTGTACATAAACATAGAGGATTCTTTACTGTAAGAGCAGTGAGACTATGGACTCTATACTGTAAGAGCAGTGAGACTATGGACTCTTTACTGTAAGAGCAGTGAGACTATGGACTCTTTACTGTAAGAGCAGTGAGACTATGGACTCTTTACTGTAAGAGCAGTGAGACTATGGACTCTTTACTGTAAGAGCAGTGTGACTATGGACTCTTTACTGTAAGAGCAGTGAGACTATGGACTCTATACTGTAAGAGCAGTGAGACTATGGACTCTATACTGTAAGAGCAGTGTGACTATGGACTCTTTACTGTAAGAGCAGTGAGACTATGGACTCTATACTGTAAGAGCAGTGAGACTATGGACTCAATACTGTAAGAGCAGTGAGACTATGGACTCTTTACTGTAAGAGCAGTGAGACTATGGACTCTTTACTGTAAGAGCAGTGAGACTATGGACTCTTTACTGTAAGAGCAGTGAGACTATGGACTCTTTACTGTAAGAGCAGTGTGACTATGGACTCTTTACTGTAAGAGCAGTGAGACTATGGACTCTATACTGTAAGAGCAGTGAGACTATGGACTCTATACTGTAAGAGCAGTGTGACTATGGACTCTTTACTGTAAGAGCAGTGAGACTATGGACTCTATACTGTAAGAGCAGTGAGACTATGGACTCTTTACTGTAAGAGCAGTGAGACAATGGACTCTTTACTGTAAGAGCAGTGAGACTATGGACTCTTTACTGTAAGAGCAGTGTGACTATGGACTGTTTACTGTAAGAGCAGTGAGACTATGGACTCTATACTGTAGGAGCAGTGAGACTATGGACTCTTTACTGTAAGAGCAGTGAGACTATGGACTCTATACTGTAAGAGCAGTGAGACTATGGACTCTATACTGTAAGAGCAGTGAGACTATGGACTCTTTACTGTAAGAGCATTGAGACTATGGACTCTATACTGTAAGAGCAGTGAGACTATGGACTCTATACTGTAAGAGCAGTGAGACTATGGACTCTATACTGTAAGAGCAGTGAGATTATGGACTCTGTACTGTAAGAGCAGTGAGACTATGGATTCTTTACTGTAAGAGCAGTGAGACTATGGACTATTTACTGTAAGAGCAGTGAGACTATGGACTCTTTACTGTAAGAGCAGTGAGACTATGGACTCTATACTGTAAGAGCAGTGAGAATATGGATTCTTTACTGTAAGAGCAGTGAGACTATGGACTCCATACTGTAAGAGCAGTGAGACTATGGACTCTATACTGTAAGAGCAGTGAGACTATGGACTCTTTACTGTAAGAGCAGTGAGACTATGGACTCTTTACTGTAAGAGCAGTGAGACTATGGACTCTTTACTTTAAGAGCAGTGAGACTATGGACTCTTTACTGTAAGAGCAGTAAGACTATGGACTCTATACTGTAAGAGCAGTGAGACTATGGACTCTTTACTGTAAGAGCAGTGAGACTATGGACTCTTTACTGTAAGAGCAGTGACACTATGGACTCTTTACTGTAAGAGCAGTGAGACTATGGACTCTTTACTGTAAGAGCAGTGAGACTATGGACTCTATACTGTAAGAGCAGTGAGATTATGGACTCTGTACTGTAAGAGCAGTGAGACTATGGACTCTATACTGTAAGAGCAGTGAGACTATGGACTCTATACTGTAAGAGCAGTGAGACTATGGACTCTATACTGTAAGAGCAGTGAGACTATGGACTCTATACTGTAAGAGCAGTGAGACTATGGACTCTTTACTGTAAGAGCAGTGAGACTATGGACTCTTTACTGTAAGAGCAGTGAGACTATGGACTCTTTACTGTAAGAGCAGTGAGACTATGGACTCTATACTGTAAGAGCAGTGAGACTATGGACTCTATACTGTAAGAGCAGTGAGACTATGGACTCTATACTGTAAGAGCAGTGAGACTATGGACTCTATACTGTAAGAGCAGTGAGACTATGGACTCTTTACTGTAAGAGCAGTGAGACTATGGACTCTTTACTGTAAGAGCAGTGAGACTATGGACTCTATACTGTAAGAGCAGTGAGACTATGGACTCTGTACTGTAAGAGCAGTGAGACTATGGACTCTATACTGTAAGAGCAGTGAGACTATGGACTCTTTACTGTAAGAGCAGTGAGACTATGGACTCTATACAGTAAGATCAGTGAGACTATGGACTCTATACTGTAAGAGCAGTGAGACTGTGGACTCTATACTGTAAGAGCAGTGAGACTATGGACTCTTTACTGTAAGAGCAGTGAGACTATGGACTCTTTACTGTAAGAGCAGTGAGACTATGGACGCTATACAGTAAGATCAGTGAGACTATGGACTCTATACTGTAAGAGCAGTGAGACTATGGACTCTTTACTGTAAGAGCAGTGAGACTATGGACTCTATACTGTAAGAGCAGTGAGACTATGGACTCTATACTGTAAGAGCAGTGAGACTATGGACTCTATACTGTAAGAGCAGTGAGACTATGGACTCTTTACTGTAAGAGCAGTGAGACTATTGACTCTTTACTGTAAGAACGGTGAGAATATGGACCCTATACTGTAAGAGCAGTGAGACTATGGACTCTTTACTGTAAGAGCAGTGAGACTATGGACTCTATACTGTAAGAGCAGTGAGACTATGGACTCTATACTGTAAGAACAGTGAGACTATGGACTCTTTACTGTAAGAGCAGTGAGACTATGGACTCTTTACTGTAAGAGCAGTGAGACTATGGACTCTATACTGTAAGAGCAGTGAGACTATGGACTATTTACTGTAAGAGCAGTGAGACTATGGACTCTTTACTGCAAGAGCAGTGAGACTATGGACTCTTTACAGTAAGAGCAGTGAGACTATAGACTCTTTACTGTAAGAGCAGTGAGACTATGGACTCTATACTGTAAGAGCAGTGAGACTATGGACTCTATACTGTAAGAGCAGTGAGACTATGGACTCTTTACTGTAAGAGCGGTGAGACTATGGACTATTTACTGTAAGAGCAGTGAGACTATGGACTCTATACTGTAAAAGCAGTGAGACTATGGAATCTTTACTGTAAGAGCAGTGAGACTATGGTCTCTTTACTGTAAGAGCAGTGAGACTATGGACTCTTTACTGTAAGAGCAGTGAGACTATGGACTCTATACTGTAAGAGCAGTGAGACTATGGACTCTTTACTGTAAGAGCAGTGAGACTATGGACTCTATACTGTAAGAGCAGTGAGACTATGGACTCTTTACTGTAAGAGCAGTGAGACTATGGACTCTATACTGTAAGAGCAGTGAGACTCAGTTTTATACTGACTTTAAAACCAGCCTACAGGGCGGATTCACTAGTCAGGTGTGCATGACTGCATGGAGGTCACCACGCCTCCCATATATGCTACAAAGGAAAAAACAGGAGACCGGCAGCTACGCACTCAATTTATAGGAGGTGAGTTACTTTTTTTAATTTTTAACCCTCAACCGCCCTTTTTACTTTGCATTCTGTATTGAGAATGCTATTATTTTCCTTTATAACTATGCTATAAGGGAAAATAATAAAATATACAGAATTCTCAACCCGAAACTGGACAGTGATGCAGTCCGGCTTCGGGTCTGGGTACCAAACATGACGATTTTTCGCATGCGCAAAAAATGTATTAGAACAGTTTGCACACGCGCTAAACAATCGTGCATTTTCCCGCAAAGAAAAAAAGCCTAAGAGTTCAAGAGGGGACTGGATGTATTTCTGGAGTGTAATAATATTACAGGTTATAGCTACTAGAGAGGGGTCGTTGATCCAGGGAGTTATTCTGATTGGAGTCGGGAAGGATTTTTTTATTCCCCATAAGTGGGGAAATTGGCTTCTAACTAACAGTTTTTTTTTGCCTTCCTCTGGATCAACTTGCAGGAAACAGGTCGAACTGGACGGACAGATGTCTTTTTTCGGCCTTATGTACTGTTACTATGTTACCATTGGCGTTACGGTTTAATGTTGCGCCCTACATGGAGTAGTATGTGCAAGGGGCTGCCAGACGACAGTCTTTATGGGGGTCCTCTGCTAGCTCTGTTGTCATCCGTGCACTTCTTGCTATTTCTGTGCCTTACACTACCATTTCAGCAGTATGGCAGTTATATTTATGGGCTCTAAGTGGTGGCATTAGTTAGGCTGTGTTCACATTGCAGTTATTGATTTCTGCTCAGTCTCCACCGTAGAACACCGAAAATGATGGAAGTTGCAGATCATGAAATATGACAGAGCCTGTGCCTCTTATAATGGGGTGTCCTGTATCTCGCCCAACCTTTTCTTTGGAATCAGTGGGGGAGTCAGAGACGTGGAGTATGCATTATGTCCACAGCGTGGCAGTATTATGTACACTCGACATTATTACTTCTGTTGGTATGGACCTGCTCAGGACATCCACACAACATACATGTGAAGGTCTTGGGTGCACCTCTGATGATCGGTAGCTGTGGAATTGATGATGACAGAGATGACACTTGCGTCTGCCACCCATTACTTGTCTTTCTACATGGCCCCTTTTTAGCTACCACACCCCGCGAGCTGCCCCTGCACCCCCTTAGCTACATCCCCGATAAGGGTACTGATTCTTGCCATTGTTACTCACAGTACACATTCAGCGTGTAGACGTCGCTGGTCCTCCAGCTCACAGGGTTCTCAGCCTCGCACCAGTACAGTCCTGCATCCAAAGGCTTTATGGTGGGAAATGTGATGGTTCTGTTATTAGACGACTGGATCACTCCAGGAGGAAAAATCTTCCCGCTTCTCCCCCAACGGATCTTCTCGGCATTTGTCGTGTCACATGTCAGGCTAATTGTCTCATTGGCAATTGGATAGAGCGAGGACGATCTGATTACGGGTTTAAAAACTAATGCTGAAGGAAAGAGAGAAGTACATGGATGATATACACCTCACCCTACCAAGTGCCCCTAATACCCCCATCATCTCGTGACTAACGCTGCAGAAAAGGGTAAAGACCACTGTGTGACCATGCAAAGACCACTGTGTGACCATGAAGAGACCATGATACTTGTAAGGTCCGGAAGACAATGTTGGGAATCGGCTGGACAAAACCGCTGCGATTGCTAGCATAATTCCAGAGAAGCAGCCGGATCTCTGCCAGACTCTATTATGACCAATGGGGTATGGCGAGAAGGTGGTAGTATCTGGCAATGCTGGATCCGGAGAACTCTGCGTGGATGTGAAACTAGCCTAAGGATGCTGCTCGGTACGGATCTGCTAACTAGCCACTCATTTCAGATAAAGGCTAGACAGAATGTCATAGATCTGAAGACTTAGGCCACCACCAGACGGTCAGGTTTTCTGATGCAGTTTTGGTAACCAAAATCAGGAGTGGATCATAAAAGGAGAGAAAGTATAAAGGACAGACACAACTTCTCTTTTCTGAATTTCACTTAAAAGATGTAAGGGGGTAAAAAAAATCTGCGAAAATACACAATGAAATACAGGGCGACAAAGAAAGGAAGAACAACCCCGAAACATTCTTCAAATACATAAATGCAGAAAACCAAGGTCGGAACATGTAGGACTCCTAAATTAGGGTAACGGGGTGTTGGTCACTGGGGATCGAAAGAAGGCAGAGCTACTGAATGGGTTTTTAACTCTGTATATACACAAGAAGAGAGGGCATCTCATGAGGGTTTAACAAAAATTACAAGTGAAGAAGGCCCCTGGTCCAGATGGAATACACCCTAGAGCTCTAAGGGAGCTCAGTTCAGTTATTGCTTTGTCTCTGTTCATAATATTTACAGACTCTTTAATGACAGGCGTTGTACCAAGAGATGGGCGCAAGGCGAATGTGGTGCCCATTTTCAAAAAGTGTGCAGGAAATTATTGACCAGTAAGCTTAACATCCATAGTGGAAAAATGTTTGAGGGCCTTCTACAGGATTACACAGGATTATGTTACTGTCAGTAATATAATAAGTTATGGCCAACATGGTTTTACTAAGGACAGAAGCTCTCAGACTAACCGAGCTGAGTAGAAGCCTGGACAGAGGGGCAGCTGTGGATAGAAGTGAGGTGAGTAGAAGCCTGGACAGAGGGGTGGCTGTGGATGTAGTGAGGTCAGTAGAAGCCTGGACAGAGGGGCAGCTGTGGATATAGTGAGGTGAGTAGAAGCCTGGATAGAGGGGCAGCTGTGGATGTAGTGAGGTCAGTAGAAGCCTGGACAGAGGGGCAGCTGTGGATATAGTGAGGTGAGTAGAAGCCTGGACAGAGGGGTGGCTGTGGATGTAGTGAGGTGAGTAGAAGCCTGGACAGAGGGGTGGCTGTGGATGTAGTGAGGTGAGTAGAAGCCTGGACAGAGGGGCGGCTGTGGATGTAGTGAGGTGAGTAGAAGCCTAGACATAGGGGCGGCTGTAGTGAGGTGAGTAGAAGCCTGGACAGAGGGGCAGCTGTGGATATAGTGAGGTGAGTAGAAGCCTGGACAGAGGGGCAGCTGTGGATATAGTGAGGTGAGTAGAAGCCTGGACAGAGGAGCAGCTGTGGATATAGTGAGGTGAGTAGAAGCCTGGACAGAGGGGCAGCTGTGGATGTAGTGAGGTGAGTAGAAGCCTGGACAGAGGGGCAGCTGTGGATATAGTGAGGTAAGTAGAAGCCTGGACAGAGGGGCAGCTGTGGATATAGTGAGGTAAGTAGAAGCCTGGACAGAGGGGCGGCTGTGGATGTAGTGAGGTGAGTAGAAGCCTGGACAGAGGGGCAGCTGTGGATATAGTGAGGTAAGTAGAAGCCTGGACAGAGGGGTGCCTGTGGATATAGTGAAGTAAGTAGAAGCCTGAAGAGAGAAAAGGCTGTGGATGTAGTGAGGTAAGTAGAAGCCTGGACAGAGGGGGGCTGTGGATGTAGTGAGGCGAGTAGAAGCCTAGACAGAGGGGCGACTGCGGATGTAGTGAGGTATGTAGAAGCCTGGACAGAGAAGCTGCTTTGGCTATAGTGAGGTAAGTAGAATCCTGGACAGAGGGGCGGCTGTGGATATAGTGAGGTAAGTAGAAGCCTGGACAGAGGGGCGGCTGTGGATATAGTGAGGTAAGTAGAAGCCTGGACAGAGGGGTGCCTGTGGATATAGTGAAGTAAGTAGAAGCCTGAAGAGAGAAAAGGCTGTGGATGTAGTGAGGTAAGTAGAAGCCTGGACAGAGGGGGGCTGTGGATGTAGTGAGGCGAGTAGAAGCCTAGACAGAGGGGCGACTGCGGATGTAGTGAGGTATGTAGAAGCCTGGACAGAGGGGCAGCTGTGGATGTAGTGAGGTAAGTAGAAGCCTGGACAGAGGGGCGGCTGTGGATGTAGTGAGGTGAGTAGAAGCCTGGACAGAGGGGCAGCTGTGGATATAGTGAGGTAAGTAGAAGCCTGGACAGAGAAGCTGCTTTGGCTATAGTGAGGTAAGTAGAAGCCTGGACAGAGGGGCGACTGCGGATGTAGTGAGGTATGTAGAAGCCTGGACAGAGGGGCGGCTGTGGACGTAGTGAGGTAAGTAGAAGCATGGACAGAGGGGCGGCTGTGGATGTACTGAGATAAGTAGAAGCCTGGACAGAGGGGCGGCTGTGGATGTAGTGAGGTAAGTAGAAGCCTGGACATAGGGGCGGCTGTGGATGTAGTGAGGTAAGTAGAAGCCTGGACATAGGGGCAGCTGTGGATGTAGTGAGGTGAGTAGAAGCCTGGACAGAGGGGCATCTGTGGATATAGTGAGGTAAGTAGAAGCCTGGACAGAGGGGCGGCAGTGGATGTAGTGAGGTGAGTAGAAGCCTGGACAGAGGGGTGGCTGTGGATATAGTGAGGTGAGTAGAAGCCTGGACAGAGGGGCAGCTGTGAATATAGTGAGGTAAGTAGAAGCCTGGACAGAGAAGCTGCTTTGGCTATAGTGAGGTAAGTAGAATCCTGGACAGAGGGGTGGCTGTGGATATAGTGAAGTAAGTAGAAGCCTGAAGAGAGAAAAGGCTGTGGATGTAGTGAGGTAAGTAGAAGCCTGGACAGAGGGGGGCTGTGGATGTAGTGAGGCGAGTAGAAGCCTGGACAGAGGGGCGACTGCGGATGTAGTGAGGTATGTAGAAGCCTGGACAGAGGGGCGGCTGTGGACGTAGTGAGGTAAGTAGAAGCCTGGACAGAGGGGCGGCTGTGGATGTAGTGAGGTGAGTAGATGTCTGGACAGAGGGGCGGCAGTGGATGTAGTGAGGTAAGTAGAAGCCTGGACAGAGGGGCGGCTGTGGATGTAGTGAGGTAAGTAGAAGCATGGACAGAGGGGCGGCTGTGGATGTAGTGAGGTAAGTAGAAGCCTGGACAGAGGGGTGGCTGTGGATATAGTGAAGTAAGTAGAAGCCTGAAGAGAGAAAAGGCTGTGGATGTAGTGAGATAAGTAGAAGCCTGGACAGAGGGGAGACTGTGGATGTAGTGAGGTAAGTAGAAGCCTGGACAGAGGGGCGACTGTGGATGTAGTGAGGTAAGTAGAAGCCTGGACAGAGGGGCGGCTGTGGATGTAGTGAGGTAAGTAGAAGCCTGGACAGAGGGGCGGCTGTGGATGTAGTGAGGTGAGTAGAAGCCTGGACAGAGGGGCGGCTGTGGATGTAGTGAGGTAAGTAGAAGCCTGGACAGAGGGGCGGCTGTGGATGTAGTGAGGTGAGTAGAAGCCTGGACAGAGGGGCGGCTGTGGATGTAGTGAGGTGAGTAGAAGCCTGGACAGAGGGGCGGCTGTGGATGTAGTGAGGTGAGTAGAAGCCTGGACAGAGGGGTGGCTGTGGATGTAGTGAGGTGAGTAGAAGCCTGGACAGAGGGGCAGCTGTGGATGTAGTGAGGTAAGTAGAAGCCTGGACAGAGGGGCGGCTGTGGATGTAGTGAGGTGAGTAGAAGCCTGGACAGAGGGGCGGCTGTGGATGTAGTGAGGTAAGTAGAAGCCTGGACAGAGGGGCGGCTGTGGATGTAGTGAGGTGAGTAGAAGCCTGGACAGAGGGGCGGCTGTGGATGTAGTGAGGTAAGTAGAAGCCTGGACAGAGGGGCGGCTGTGGATGTAGTGAGGTGAGTAGAAGCCTGGACAGAGGGGCGGCTGTGGATGTAGTGAGGTGAGTAGAAGCCTGGACAGAGGGGCGGCTGTGGATGTAGTGAGGTAAGTAGAAGCCTGGACAGAGGGGCGGCTGTGGATGTAGTGAGGTAAGTAGAAGCCTGGACAGAGGGGCGGCTGTGGATATAGTGAGGTAAGTAGAAGCCTGGACAGAGAGGCGGCTGTGGATGTAGTGAGGTAAGTAGAAGCCTGGACAGAGGGGCGGCTGTGGATGTAGTGAGGTAAGTAGAAGCCTGGACAGAGGGGCGGCTGTGGATGTAGTGAGGTAAGTAGAAGCCTGGACAGAGGGGCGGCTGTGGATGTAGTGAGGTGAGTAGAAGCCTGGACAGAGGGGCAGCTGTGGATGTAGTGAGGTAAGTAGAAGCCTGGACAGAGGGGCGGCTGTGGATGTAGTGAGGTAAGTAGAAGCCTGGACAGAGGGGCGGCTGTGGATGTAGTGAGGTGAGTAGAAGCCTGGACAGAGGGGTGGCTGTGGATATAGTGAGGTGAGTAGAAGCCTGGACAGAGGGGCAGCTGTGGATGTAGTGAGGTAAGTAGAAGCCTGGACAGAGGAGCTGGCTGTGGATATAGTGAGGTAAGTAGAAGCCTGGACAGAGGGCGGCTGTGGATGTAGTGAGGTATGTAGAAGCCTGGACAGAGGGGCGGCTGTGGATGTAGTGAGGTAAGTAGAAGCCTGGACAGAGGGGCGGCTGTGGATGTAGTGAGATAAGTAGAAGCCTGGACAGAGGGGCGGCTGTGGATGTAGTGAGGTAAGTAGAAGCCTGGACAGAGGGCGGCTGTGGATGTAGTGAGGTAAGTAGAAGCCTGGACAGAGGGGCGGCTGTGGATGTAGTGAGGTAAGTAGAAGCCTGGACAGAGGGGCGGCTGTGGATGTAGTGAGGTAAGTAGAAGCCTGGACAGAGGGAAGGCTGTGGATGTAGTGAGGTAAGTAGAAGCCTGGACAGAGGGGCGGCTGTGGATGTAGTGAGGTAAGTAGAAGCCTGGACAGAGGGGCGGCTGTGGATGTAGTGAGATAAGTAGAAGCCTGGACAGAGGGCGGCTGTGGATGTAGTGAGGTAAGTAGAAGCCTGGACAGAGGGCAGCTGTGGATGTAGTGAGGTAAGTAGAAGCCTGGACAGAGGGGCGGCTGTGGATGTAGTGAGGTGAGTAGAAGCCTGGACAGAGGGGTGGCTGTGGATGTAGTGAGGTGAGTAGAAGCCTGGACAGAGGGGCGGCTGTGGATGTAGTGAGGTGAGTAGAAGCCTGGACAGAGGGATGGCTGTGGATGTAGTGAGGTAAGTAGTAGCCTGGACAGAGGGGTGGCTGTGGATGTAGTGAGGTGAGTAGTAGCCTGGACAGAGGGGTGGCTGTGGATGTAGTGAGGTGAGTAGAAGCCTGGACAGAGGGGCGGCTGTGGATGTAGTGAGGTAAGTAGAAGCCTGGACAGAGGGGCGGCTGTGGATGTAGTGAGGTGAGTAGAAGCCTGGACAGAGGGGTGGCTGTGGATGTAGTGAGGTGAGTAGAAGCCTGTACAGAGGGGCGGCTGTGGATGTAGTGAGATAAGTAGAAGCCTGGACAGAGGGGCGGCTGTGGATGTAGTGAGGTGAGTAGAAGCCTGGACAGAGGGGTGGCTGTGGATGTAGTGAGGTGAGTAGAAGCCTGGACAGAGGGGCGGCTGTGGATGTAGTGAGGTGAGTAGAAGCCTGGACAGAGGGGTGGCTGTGGATGTAGTGAGGTAAGTAGTAGCCTGGACAGAGGGGTGGCTGTGGATGTAGTGAGGTGAGTAGTAGCCTGGACAGAGGGGTGGCTGTGGATGTAGTGAGGTGAGTAGAAGCCTGGACAGAGGGGCGGCTGTGGATGTAGTGAGGTGAGTAGTAGCCTGGACAGAGGGACAGCTGTGGATGTAGTGAGGTAAGTAGTAGCCTGGACAGAGGGGTGGCTGTGGATGTAGTGAGGTGAGTATTAGCCTAGACAGAGAGGTGGCTGTGGATGTAGTGAGGTGAGTAGAAGCCTGGACAGAGGGGCGGCTGTGGATGTAGTGAGGTAAGTAGAAGCCTGGACAGAGGGGCGGCTGTGGATGTAGTGAGGTGAGTAGATGCCTGGACAGAGGGGTGGCTGTGGATGTAGTGAGGTGAGTAGAAGCCAGTACAGAGGGGAGGCTGTGGATATAGTGAGATGAGTTGTAGCCTGGACAGAGGGGCGGCTGTGGATGTAGTGAGGTGAGTAGTAGCCTAGACAGAGGGGTGGCTGTGGATGTAGTGAGGTGAGTAGAAGCCTGGACAGAGGGGCGGCTGTGGATGTAGTGAGGTGAGTAGTAGCCTGGACAGAGGGATAGCTGTGGATGTAGTGAGGTAAGTAGAAGCCTGGACAGAGGGGTGGCTGTGGATGTAGTGAGGTGAGTAGTAGCCTGGACAGAGAGGTGGCTGTGGATGTAGTGAGGTGAGTAGAAGCCTGGACAGAGGGGTGGCTGTGGATGTAGTGAGGTGAGTAGAAGCCTAGTACAGAGGGGAGGCTGTGGACGTAGTGAAGTAAGTAGTAGCCTGAACAGAGGGGCGGCTGTGGATGTAGTGAGGTAAGTAGAAGCCTGGACAGAGGGGCGGCTGTGAATATAGTGAGGTGATTAGATGCCTGGACAGAGGGGCGGCTGTGGATGTAGTGAGGTGAGTAGAAGCCTGGACAGAGGGGTGGCTGTGGATGTAGTGAGGTGAGTAGAAGCCAGTACAGAGGGGAGGCTGTGGACATAGTGAAATAAGTAGTAGCCCGAACAGAGGGGCGGCTGTGGATGTAGTGAGGTGAGTAGAAGCCTGGACAGAGGGGCAGCTGTGGATATAGTGAGGTAAGTAGAAGCCTGGACAGAGTGGCGGCTGTGGATGTAGTGAGTTGAGTAGAAGCCTGGACAGAGGGGTGGCTGTGGATATAGTGAGGTGAGTAGAAGCCTGGACAGAGGGGCAGCTGTGGATATAGTGAGGTAAGTAGAAGCCTGGACAGAGAAGCTGCTTTGGCTATAGTGAGGTAAGTAGAAGCCTGGACAGAGGGACGACTGCGGATGTAGTGAGGTATGTAGAAGCCTGGACAGAGGGGCGGCTGTGGACGTAGTGAGGTAAGTAGAAGCCTGGACAGAGGGGCGGCTGTGGATGTACTGAGATAAGTAGAAGCCTGGACAGAGGGGCGGCTGTGGATGTAGTGAGGTAAGTAGAAGCCTGGACATAGGGGCGGCTGTGGATTTAGTGAGGTAAGTAGAAGCCTGGACATAGGGGCGGCTGTGGATGTAGTGAGGTAAGTAGAAGCCTGGACAGAGGGGCGGCTGTGGATGTAGTGAGGTAAGTAGAAGCCTGGACAGAGGGGCGGCTGTGGATGTAGTGAGATAAGTAGAAGCCTGGACAGAGGGGCGGCTGTGGATGTAGTGAGGTAAGTAGAAGCCTGGACATAGGGGCGGCTGTGGATGTAGTGAGGTAAGTAGAAGCCTGGACATAGGGGCGGCTGTGGATGTAGTGAGGTAAGTAGAAGCATGGACAGAGGGGCGGCTGTGGATGTAGTGAGGTAAGTAGAAGCCTGAACAGAGGGGCGGCTGTGGATATAGTGAAGTAAGTAGAAGCCTGAAGAGAGAAAAGGCTGTGGATGTAGTGAGGTATGTAGAAGCCTGGACAGAGGGGCGGCTGTGGACGTAGTGAGGTAAGTAGAAGCCTGGACAGAGGGGCGGCTGTGGATGTACTGAGATAAGTAGAAGCCTGGACAGAGGGGCGGCTGTGGATGTAGTGAGGTAAGTAGAAGCCTGGACATAGGGGCAGCTGTGGATGTAGTGAGGTGAGTAGAAGCCTGGACAGAGGGGTGGCTGTGGATATAGTGAGGTGAGTAGAAGCCTGGACAGAGGGGCAGCTGTGGATATAGTGAGGTAAGTAGAAGCCTGGACAGAGAAGCTGCTTTGGCTATAGTGAGGTAAGTAGAAGCCTGGACAGAGGGGCGACTGCGGATGTAGTGAGGTATGTAGAAGCCTGGACAGAGGGGCGGCTGTGGACGTAGTGAGGTAAGTAGAAGCCTGGACAGAGGGGCGGCTGTGGATGTACTGAGATAAGTAGAAGCCTGGACAGAGGGGCGGCTGTGGATGTAGTGAGGTAAGTAGAAGCCTGGACATAAGGGCGGCTGTGGATGTAGTGAGGTAAGTAGAAGCATGGACAGAGGGGCGGCTGTGGATGTAGTGAGGTAAGTAGAAGCCTGGACAGAGGGGAGGCTGTGGATATAGTGAAGTAAGTAGAAGCCTGAAGAGAGAAAAGGCTGTGGATGTAGTGAGGTAAGTAGAAGCCTGGACAGAGGGGCGGCTGTGGACGTAGTGAGGTAAGTAGAAGCCTGGACAGAGGGGCGGCTGTGGATGTACTGAGATAAGTAGAAGCCTGGACAGAGGGGCGGCTGTGGATGTAGTGAGGTAAGTAGAAGCCTGGACAGAGGGGCGGCTGTGAATATAGTGAGGTAAGTAGAAGCCTGGACAGAGGGGCGGCTGTGGATATAGTGAGGTGAGTAGAAGCCAGTACAGAGGGGAGGCTGTGTACATAGTGAAATAAGTTGTAGCCTGGACAGAGGGGTGGCTGTGGATGTAGTGAGGTGAGTAGTAGCCTAGACAGAGGGGTGGCTGTGGATGTAGTGAGGTGAGTAGAAGCCTGGACAGAGGGGCGGCTGTGGATGTAGTGAGGTGAGTAGTAGCCTGGACAGAGGGATAGCTGTGGATGTAGTGAGGTAAATAGTAGCCTGGACAGAGGGGTGGCTGTGGATGTAGTGAGGTGAGTAGTAGCCTAGACAGAGAGGTGGCTGTGGATGTAGTGAGGTGAGTAGAAGCCTGGACAGAGGGGTGGCTGTGGATGTAGTGAGGTGAGTAGAAGCCAGTACAGAGGGGAGGCTGTGGACATAGTGAAATAAGTAGTAGCCCGAACAGAGGGGCGGCTGTGGATGTAGTGAGGTAAGTAGAAGCCTGGACAGAGGGGCGGCTGTGAATATAGTGAGGTGATTAGATGCCTGGACAGAGGGGCGGCTGTGGATGTAGTGAGGTGAGTAGAAGCCTGGACAGAGGGGTGGCTGTGGATGTAGTGAGGTGAGTAGAAGCCAGTACAGAGGGGAGGCTGTGGACATAGTGAAATAAGTAGTAGCCCGAACAGAGGGGCGGCTGTGGATGTAGTGAGGTACGTAGCAGCTGTGGATATTTTGTGTTTGGACTTTGCAGAGGCGTTTGATACTTTCCCACACGGACGACTAATGGATAAATTGACTTCTATTGGTTTTGAAAATATAATTTGTAATTGGATTGAAAAGTGGCATCATGATCGTATCCAAAGAGTTGTGGTCAAGGATTCCCACTCTGAATGGTCCCCGGTTCTAAGTGGTGACCCCAAGGTTCTGTGCTGGGTCCGCTATTACTTGATTTATTCATTAATGACATAGAGGATGGGAGTAGTAGTGATGTTTGTATTTTTGCAGATGACACCAAACTTTGTAATGCGGTCCAGTCAATGGAAGATGTTAATACGTTACAAGCTGTTGGGGCCTCCACTTGGCAAATGAGGTTCCGTATAGATAAATGTAACGTTCTGCACTTGGGGGGTAATAATCTGCATGCAGAATATGTCCTGGGGGAGTAACACTGGGAGAGTTACTGGCTGAGAAGGATCTGGGTGTATTAGTAGATCATAGACTAAATACCAGCATGCAATGCCAGTCAGCTGCCTCTAAGGCCACCAGGATATTGTCATGCAGTAAACGAGGCCTGCACTCGCGGGGCAGGGATGTAATATGCCGCTATACAAAGCGTTGGTGCGGCCTCACCTGGAATACGTGGTTCAGTTCTGGGCACCAGTCCATAGAAAGGAGGCCCAGGAGTTAGAAAAAGTACAGAGGAGAGCGACTAAACTGATAAAGGGCCTGGAAGATCTCAGCTCGGAGCAAAGAGTAAAAGAACTGAATTTATTTATCCTTGAAAAAAGGGGGGACATGATTAACCCCTTAGTGACCAGCCTGGTTTTGGCCTTACTGACCATGCGGTTTTCTTCCTTTTTTTCATAGTCGCTTTCCAAGAGCTATAACTTTTTTATATTTCCATCTGCTGTATACAGCTCTATGAGGACTTGTTTTTTGCAGGAAACGTTGTACTTTTTAATGGCGCCATTTCGAGGTACACATAACTTTCTGATTAACTTTTATTAACTCTTTTTGGGAGGGAGATGGGAAAAACAGCAATTCTGCCACTGCGTTTTTACGTTATACATTTTAAGGTGTTTGTGGCGAAACCAACCGCACCACTGTGAACTGGAGAAGTCTCGTCGCCTGCCTCTTGCCTTCTGACTATGGCCCGGGGATGTATTGCCCGTTAAGAACTGATTTGGACTTATGGACTTTTATTGTACAGCGCTGGCCCTTTTAAAAACAGTTTACGGACACATGGAAACTTTTTGGACCGGTAAAGCCATGCTGCCAAGGGATAATAAAGGGACCTCACCTAACCTTGTAACCCCCGGACGGATTCATGTGATTTTTACATATGCTGCTCCCCAAGTTATGCTGATCACAGAAATATAAGTTTTATCCGTATGTGATGTAAGATCAGGGAGTTATTAAAATGTATAAAAAGTGTAACTTTTCAGCTTGGAGATAATTGAGTAGATCCTGTAATTGACTCCATTATCTCCTAAGCAGAGGTGAGGGATATGCTGAGTGTCTGTATTGTCCCATTGTATCTGATTGGCTGCTGTACTTGCATTGTATGTGTTGTAATGTGTTTATTGGTTGTTCTGCAAAACCCTGTGGGCTGTAATGTGTTTGGGCATTGGGAATAAAAGAGGCTGTATGGGCCAGTAAAGGAGAGTCCCTGCTTGACCCTCAAAACGAAGTGTCGTCTCGTTATTGGGGGGGATTTGACTGTATGCTGATTGCCAGGAGTGTAAGCTCTTCATATTGCTTTTCCTGTTCGGCTGCTTCCAGGGTTCGTGCGTCTCTTGTTCGGAAGTTGGTGAATTCGTGTGGTTTGCAGTTTGGGAAGTTGGTGATTGCAGTAGCTGCTGGTCTATCCGGAAAAGGGAATATCGCCTAAACGGAGTTGTGTGCGCAACGGTCCGTTACATTTGGTGGCAAGCGGCGGGATCATTTCCACAGCCCAGAAGGACATCTACAGGGCAACACCATTCCTTGGATTACAAAGTGAGGGCAACGTTAGTACCCGTACAGCGCCCCTATCTACAAAAGAAAGAACTTCAGGAGAACAAGCATGGCACCCAGCTACACGCAGGAGGAATTTGACAGAGAGCTGAGATCACGGCTGATTTTCTTCGGACCCAACCCCCCGGAGAAATCTGTGCAGTTCGTGAGGAGGATAACAGCAGAGTACCTGCAGTTCATGGCAGATGGTATCGTCCTCCCTCCCCAGCGGCTGAGTGCGTTCCGGAGAGCTGAAGGTGCCGTCCTTCCTCCCCAGCCGCAGTGTGTACCCCAGGGAGCTGAAGGTGCCGTCCTTCCTCCCCAACCGCAGTGTGTACCCCAGGGAGCTGAAGGTGCCGTCCTTCCTCCCCAACCGCAGTGTGTACCCCAGGGAGCTGAAGGTGCTGTCCTTCCTCCCCAGCGGCAGTGTGTACCCCAGGGAGCTGAAGGTGTCGTCCTTCCTCCACAGCGGCAGTGTGTATCCCAGGGAGCTGAAGGTGCCGTCCTTCCTCCCCAGCGGCAGTGTGTACCCCAGGAATCTGAAGGTGCCGTCCTTCCTCCCCAGCGGCAGTGTGTATCCCAGGGAGCTGAAGGTGCTGTCCTTCCTCCCCAGCGGCAGTGTGTACCCCAGGAATCTGAAGGTGCCGTCCTTCCTCCCCAGCGGCAGTGTGTACCCCCGGGAGCTGAAGGTGCCGTCCTTCCTCCCCAGCAGCAGTGTGTACCCCAGGAAGCTGAAGGTGCTGTCCTTCCTCCCCAGCGGCAGTGTGTACCCCCGGGAGCTGAAGGTGCCGTCCCTTCTCCCCAGCGGCAGTGTGTACCCCAGGGAGCTGAAGGTGTCGTCCTTCCTCCCCAGCAGCAGTGTGTACCCCAGGGAGCTGAAGGTGCCGTCCTTCCTCCCCAGCGGCAGTGTCTACCCCCGGGAGCTGAAGGTGTCGTCCTTCCTCCCCAGCGGCAGTGTCTACCCCAGGGAGCTGATGGTGTCGCCCCCCGTTCTCCCCAGCGGCAGTGTGTACCCCCGGGAGCTGAAGGTGTTTCCCTTCCTCCCCAGCGGCAGTGTGTACCCCCGGGAGCTGAAGGTGCCGTCCCTTCTCCCCAGCGGCAGTGTGTACCCCAGGGAGCTGAAGGTGCCGTCCTCCCTCCCCAGCGGCTGTGTGTACCCCAGGGAGCTGAAGGTGCCGTCCTTCCTCCCCAGCGGCAGTGTGTACCCCAGGGAGCTGAAGGTGTCGCCCTTCCTCCCCAGCGGCAGTGTCTACCCCCGGGAGCTCAAGGTGTTTCCCTTCCTCCCCAGCGGCAGTGTGTACCCCAGGGAGCTGAAGGTGTCATCCTTCCTCCCCAGCGGCAGTGTGTACCCCAGGGAGCTGAAGGTGCCGTCCTCCCTCCCCAGCGACAGTGTGTACCCCAGGGAGCTGAAGGTGCCATCCTTCCTCCCCAGCGGCAGTGTGTATCCCAGCAGCAGGACAAAATATTGAAAGGGGAGACAGTTGGTCCCCCCCTCCACCAGCAGAGAGAGGGTCAGGGAGAGGAGCCTGCTACCCCCTCTCCCCAGCGGCAGTCTACAGTTCAGAGAGAGGGGCTTGTTACACCCTCTCTCCAGCGGCAGCCTAACCCACCAAGGGGAGATGTTACGCCCCCCAACGGTGCAGATGGGACCGTGGTCTCTGCACTTGCAGCACAATGGGTAAGGACGGTCGGTCCTGTCCGCCAGCCACAGAGCGGTTTATCCAGAGGGGAGACAGTCGGTCTCCCCCTCCCACAACCAGGCTCCCACCAGGCTACTTCCGTGGTAGCGCTGGCCCCAGGGCAGAGTACCGCGGGTCTCTGCCCACTCAGCAACCCACCAAGGCAGTCTACCAGTCCCCGCACTAGCCGTGGTGAGGCACCTGGACATGGACAAGTTGCTACTTTATCCAGGTGTAGTAACCATTTATTGTGGGTGGGCTGTACTGCTGTTTGTGCTTCGTGGGTGGGTTGCTGGACTAACCAGGGCACTGACCGGCAGGAGGTCAGATACCCTGTTAGTCTAGTTGGTAAAGGGGAGAAGTGTGGCGAAACCAACCTCGCCACTGTGAACTGGAGAAGTCTCGTCGCCTGCCTCTTGCCTTCTGATTATGGCCCGGGGATGTATTGCCCGTTAAGAACTGATTTGGACTTATGGACTTTTATTGTACAGCGCTGGCCCTTTTAAAAACAGTTTACGGACACATGGAAACTTTTTGGACCGGTAAAGCCATGCTGCCAAGGGATAATAAAGGGACCTCACCTAACCTTGTAACCCCCGGACGGATTCATGTGATTTTTACATATGTTGCTCCCCAAGTTATGCTGATCACAGAAATATAAGTTTTATCCGTATGTGATGTAAGATCAGGGAGTTATTAAAATGTATAAAAAGTGTAACCTTTCAGCTTGGAGATAATTGAGTAGATCCTGTAATTGACTCCATTATCTCCTAAGCAGAGGTGAGGGATATGCTGAGTGTCTGTATTGTCCCATTGTATCTGATTGGCTGCTGGACTTGCATTGTATGTGTTGTGATGTGTTTATTGGTTGTTCTGCAGAACCCTGTGGGCTGTAATGTGTTTGGGCATTGGGAATAAAAGAGGCTGTATGGGCCAGTAAAGGAGAGTTCCTGCTTGACCCTCAAAACGAAGTGTCGTCTCGTTATTGGGGGGGATTTGACTGTATGCTGATTGCCAGGAGTGTAAGCTCTTCATATTGCTTTTCCTGTTCGGCTGCTTCCAGGGTTCGTGTGTCTCTTGTTCGGAAGTTGGTGAATTCGTGTGGTTTGCAGTTCGGGAAGTTGGTGATTGCAGTAACTGCTGGTCTATCCGAAAAAGGGAATATCGCCTAAACGGAGGCATTATGTCATTTTTCAGTATAAATAACATAATGCCTTTATTCTCTGGGTCATTACGATTACAGTGATACCAAATACATATCGTTTGTTTTTTACATTTTACTACTTTTTTTTGCAATAAAACCCCTTTTTCTAAAAGGAAAAAAATGTTTTTGCATTGCTGCTTCCCAAGACCCAAAACTTTACCATTTGCCTTTCTATGGAGTTGTGTGACGCTGGATTTTTGCGGGACGACTTGTATTTTTCGTTGGTTTCATTCTGAAGTAAACTGTTATTTACATTGAGTCTTCAGACTATTGTTCGCCTTTTCTTGACATGTCTTTTAATTCCCATGAAACGTAACTTTTATTGTAGTAAAAGACATGTCAAGAAAAGGCGAACAATAGTCTGAAGACTCAATGTAAATAACAGTTTAAGGTGCCTTTACTTACGTCAGGTCGAGTTTTTGTTCTATTTATTTTGAAGTAAATGACGCTTTTTCATCGCTTGTTGTTACGTTTTTTTAAGTATAAATTAGGAATTCACCGTAGGGTATAATTTACGAGATATTTATGTTGTCCGGGTCATTAAGGATGCGCAAATATCAAACATATACATTTTTTTTGCAATTTTTTTCATTGAAAAGTATATTTTCAATGGAAAAAATGCATTTTTTATGGAATTTTTTAATTTAATAAATGTGTTTTTTTCTTTTTTTTACCACTTAATGTTCCCACAAGGGGCCTATAACAGACAGTATTTTGATTGCTTTTAAAATGCCAGAGAGCCGCAGCCTGCTAGAAATTACTCAAGGCTGGTCTGAGGCCTACATCAGACACCAGCCAGCCTTCACACACATCAGCACCCCGCAATCGCATTTGCGGGGTGCCCATGGGAGACAGAGGAAGTCCACTCCCTCTGTCACCGTTTTACATGCAGTGGGCGCCATTGACCACGGCATTTAAAGTGTTAAACAGCCCAGATCGGCACTCCTGCCTGTCCGGGCTGTTAGAGCAGGCCCAACCTAAGACTACATTCACACGACCGTGAATGTGTCCGCATCCGTTCCGCAATTCTGCGGAACAGGTGCAGACCCATTTCCTGTCTATGGGGCCGGACAAGGTGCGGAGAGCATACTATGTGCTCTCCGCTTCCGCATTTGCGGAGCGCGCCCCCGAACTGCCGGTCTGCGGCTCCGCCAAACATAGAACATGTCCTATTCTTGTCCGCAGCTTGCGGACAAGAATAGGCATTTCTATGGGGGTTGCTGCTGGGTGTATTGCGGATCCACAATTTTCGGATCCGTAATACACTACGGTCGTGTGAATGTAGCCTAAGGCCCCTTAATGACCGCCCTAAAACATGTATCGGTGGTCACTAAGGGGTTAACCTGTACAAATATATAAACGGACCATACAAAAAATATCGAGAGAAGTAATTCTGTGTTAAACGCACCCTCACAAAACAAGGAGCCGCTCCCTAAGCCTGGAGAAAAAAAGATTCAGCCATAAGAGGCGACCAGCATTCTTTACAGTAAGAGCGGTGAGTCTCTGGAATAGCCGCAGGAGCCGCTCACAGCAAATACAGGAGATGCTTCAATAAACGTCTAGATTACTTTTTCAAAATAATATTGAGGCCTATGATATAGAAATAGAAGGACAGACCATTTCCCTTTGGCCCAACCCCCCTTTAAAAGGAAGCTGGACATTGATCCAGGGATCGATATAGCAGGATTACACGTTGGACTTGATGGACTTTTGTCTTTTTCCAACCTTAGCAGCTATGTGATTGTGTAACACTTCTGGTTTTGGCTTCCAAAACTGCACCAGGAAACCTCAATGTATGGCCAACAAATACAGCAGCCAGGACATGCCACAGAGGAAGCCACGTGTTTTGCGCCTACTGTATGCTTTTAGTTATTTATGTGAGCGAAGGCTGATCCTACACAAGAGGTTTCTATCTCACCTGATGTACTCGTACATATGCACTTTTGGCTTGGCTGCAAGTCCATGAATTCTCAATAGGAACCGTGGAGAATGTGACTGCTTTGTGTCCCCTCTTGACACCCCCTTCTCCTCCAGACTCCTCTGCCCCCTCTAGACACCTCTCTTCTCCTTCACTCTCCTCTGCCCCCTCGAGACACCTCTCTTCTCCTCCAGACTCCTCTGCCCCCTCTAGACACCTCTCTCCTCCTCCAGATTCCCCTCTTGACATCACTCTCTTCTCCTTCAGACTCCTCTGTCCCCTCGAGACACCTCTCTCCTCCTCCAGATTCCCCTCTTGACATCACTCTCTTCTCCTTCAGACTCCTCTGTCCCCTCTAGACACCTCTCTTCTCCTCCAGACTCCTCTGCCCCCTCTAGACACCTCTCTTCTCCTTCACTCTCCTCTGCCCCCTCGAGACACCTCTCTTCTCCTCCAGACTCCTCTGCCCCCTCTAGACACCTCTCTCCTCCTCCAGACTCCTCTGCCCCCTCTAGACACCTCTCTCCTCCTCCAGACTCCTCTGCCCCCTCGAGACACCTCTCTCCTCCTCCAGATTCCCCTCTTGACATCACTCTCTTCTCCTTCAGACTCCTCTGCCCCCTCTAGACACCTCTCTTCTCCTTCAGGACTCCTCTGTCCCCTCTAGACACCTCTCTTCTCCTCCAGACTCCTCTGCCTCCTCTAGACACCTCTCTTCTCCTTCACTCTCCTCTGCCCCCTCGAGACACCTCTCTTCTCCTTCAGACTCCTCTGCCCCCTCTAGACACCTCTCTTCTCCTTCAGGACTCCTCTGTCCCCTCTAGACACCTCTCTTCTCCTCCAGACTCCTCTGCCCCCTCTAGACACCTCTCTTCTCCTTCACTCTCCTCTGCCCCCTCGAGACACCTCTCTTCTCCTCCAGACTCCTCTGCCCCCTCTAGACACCTCTCTTCTCCTTCACTCTCCTCTGCCCCCTCGAGACACCTCTCTTCTCCTACAGACTCCTCTGCCCCCTCTAGACACCTCTCTCCTCCTCCAGACTCCTCTGCCCCCTCTAGACACCTCTCTTCTCCTCCAGACTCCTCTGCCTCCTCTAGACACCTCTCTCCTCCTCCAGATTCCCCTCTTGACATCACTCTCTTCTCCTTCAGACTCCTCTGTCCCCTCGAGACACCTCTCTCCTCCTCCAGATTCCCCTCTTGACATCACTCTCTTCTCCTTCAGACTCCTCTGTCCCCTCTAGACACCTCTCTTCTCCTCCAGACTCCTCTGCCTCCTCTAGACACCTCTCTTCTCCTTCACTGTCCTCTGCCCCCTCGAGACACCTCTCTTCTCCTCCAGACTCCTCTGCCCCCTCTAGACACCTCTCTCCTCCTCCAGACTCCTCTGCCCCCTCTAGACACCTCTCTTCTCCTTCTGACTCCTCTGCCCCCTCGAGACACCTCTCTCCTCCTCCAGATTCCCCTCTTGACATCACTCTCTTCTCCTTCAGACTCCTCTGCCCCCTCTAGACACTTCTCTCCTCCTCTAGACTCCTCTGCCCCCTCTAGACACCTCTCTCCTCCTCCAAACTCATTTCTCCCCCCCTCTCCCTTGGCATGTTGCTCCTCCACCAGACTCCTCTGTCCTCCTCCAGACTCCTCTCTCCCCTCTTGACACCACCCTCTGCTCTTCAGGAATCCTCTGTCTTCTCTAGACACTTCTCTCCTCCTCCAGACTCATTTCTCCCCTCCTCCCCCTTGGCATGTTGCTCCTCCACCAGACTTCTCTCTTCTCCTCCAGACTCCTCTGCACCCTCTAGACACATCTCTTCTCCTCCAGATTCGTCTGTACCATCTAGACACCTCTCTCCTCCTCCAGACTCATTTCCCCCCCCCCCCCCTTGGCATGTGGCTTCTCCACCAGACTCCTCTCTCCCCTCTTGACATCACTCTCTTCTCCTTCAGACTCCTCTGTCCCCTCTAGACACCTCTATTCTCCTTTAGACTCTTCTGCCCCCTCTAGACACTTCTCTCCTCCTCTAGACTCCTCTGCCCCCTCTAGACACCTCTCTCCTCCTCCAAACTCATTTCTCCCCCCCTCTCCTTTGGCATGTTGCTCCTCCACCAGACTCCTCTCTCCTCCACCAGACTCCTCTCTCCCCTCTTGACACCACCCTCTGCTCTTCAGGAATCCTCTGTCCTCTCTAGACACTTCTTCTCTCCTCCTCCAGACTCATTTCTCCCCTCCCCCTTGGCATGTTGCTCCTCTACCAGACTCCTCTCTCCCCTCTTGACACCACTCTCTGCTCTTCAGGACTCCTCTGTCCTCTCTAGACACCTCTTTCCTCCTCCAGGCTAATTTCTTCCCCCCCCCCTCCCCCTTGGCATGTTGCTCCTCCACCAGACTCCTCTCTTCTCCTCCAGACTCCTTTCTCTCCCCCCCCCCCCTCCCCCTTGGCATGTGGCTTCTCCACCAGACACCTCTCTTCTCCTTCAGACTCCTCTGTCCTCTCTAGACACTTCTCTCCTCCTCCAGACTCACCCCCCCTCCCCCTTGGCATGTTGCTCCTCCACCAGACCCCTCTTCTCCTCCATTCTCCTCTTTCCTCTCTTGACACCCCTCTTCTCCTCCAGATTCCCCTGTCCTCTCTAGACACTTCTCTCCTCCTCCAGACTCATTTCTCCCCCCCTCCCCCTTGGCATGTTGCTCCTCCACCAGACTCCTCTCTCCTCCTCCAGACTCCTCTCTTCTCCTTCAGACTCCTCTGTTCTCTCTAGACACCTCTCTCCTCCTCCAGACTCATTTCCCCCACCCCTTGGCATGTTGCTCCTCCACCAGACTCCTCTCTCCTCCTTCAGACTCCTCACTCCCCTCTATACATCTCTCTTCTCCTCCAGATTCCCCTGTCCTCTCTAGACACTTCTCTCCTCCTCCAGACTCATTTCTCCCCCCCTCCCCCTTGGCATGTTGCTCCTCCACCAGACTCCTCTCTCCCCTCTAGACTCCTCTCTTCTCCTTCAGACTCCTCTGTTCTCTCTAGACACTTCTCTCCTCCTCCAGACTCATCCCCCTTCCCCTTGGCATGTTGCTCCTCCACCAGACTCCTCTCTCCTCCTCCAGACTCATTTCTCCCCCTTGGCATGTTGCTCCTCCACCAGACTCCTCTTCTCCTCCATTCTCCTCTTTCCTCTCTAGACACCTCTCTTCTCCTTCAGACTCCTCTCTCCTCTCTAGACACCTCTCTCCTCCTCCAAACTCATTTCTCCCCCCCTCCCCCTTGGCATGTTGCTCCTCCACCAGACTCCTGTCTTCTCCTCCATTCTCCTCTGTCCTCTCTAGACACTTCTCTCCTCCTCCAGACTCATTTCTCCCCCCCCCCTCCCCCTTGGCATGTTGCTCCTCCACCAGACCCCTCTTCTCCTCCATTCTCCTCTTTCCTCTCTAGACACCTCTCTTCTCCTTCAGACTCCTCTCTCCTCTCTAGACACCTCTCTCCTCCTCCAAACTCATTTCTCCCCCCCTCCCCCTTGGCATGTTGCTCCTCCACCAGACTCCTGTCTTCTCCTCCATTCTCCTCTGTCCTCTCTAGACACTTCTTTCCTCCTCCAGACTCATTTCTCCCACCCTCCCCCTTGGCATGTTGCTCCTCCACCAGACTCCTGTCTTCTCCTCCATTCTCCTCTGTCCTCTCTAGACACTTCTCTCCTCCTCCAGACTCATTTCTCCCCCCTCCCCTTGGCATGTTGCTCCTCCACCAGACCCCTCTTCTCCTCCATTCTCCTCTTTGCTCTCTTGACACCCCTCTTCTCCTTTAGACTGTCCTCCACTTCTTCTCCCTGTAGTCTCTTCTGGTGATGACTTATGTATATCTACCCAAGAAAAATAGCATTTTGAAGGGTGAAATCAAACTGCCTGATCCTTTCTTCCTGCTGGGCCAAGTTGGGAGGCCCCATGAACATTAGGTGATAGTTCGATAAGCATACATGTATGGCCTGTTTAAGGTTAGTCCCCATTTCCCCATGAATTTATGATCGACTTTTCTATTTTAGTGGCAAAGAAACATCATCAAACCTGGCGTGGAGAAATGCCAACTCCACGTGTCAGGGGAAAGTGTAGAAGCATTGGGTCCATCTGGTCCAATAATGTTGATGGCACTCTGATGTTTTCTATGAGGTCTACCCTTTATATACTTTTGTGCTAATAGTGCAGGCGCAGTCATACTCACCATACACAAGGAGCTGGACTGAGCTGCGCTCTTGGCCATTGGTGGTCACTACTTGTACGATGTAGTTACCTTGGTCTTCGGAATAAAGATTCGAAATCCCCAATGAAGCATTTGGAAAACTACTGAATCGTGGAGAATATAGAGGCCCGGTAGTCTCTGATGGGTTATTTCTAGTATTGTAAGCAAGGATCTGATTCTGTGACCTAGCACGTTCTCCTCTGAACCAGGAAAAACTCCAGACCGAGCCACTGATCTGAGTAACACTTAGAAGAGCCGAGTGATTGACCAGGGGATGAGGAGGCATCAGCTCAATGTTCACACCATTAGTCAGAGTCATCCAAAGACAGAAGACACCTGAATGGAGAAAATGATGTGTGTCATAGTCTGGAGTCTCACAACACCCCGAAGGGAGGTATACAGAAGGTTTGGTAATCGAGCACTCTGTCGGGATATGACCAAATACATAGAGGAAAGTATCTGCAGAGCATTACTTCATTACCTGCCAAAGTGCAGCCCCTCATGTCAGGCTGGTGTCAGTCTCCTGCAGGTAAAGCCATAGCGCTCAGGTCCATCCTGTACTGAAAGCCCATGCGGTAATGTTTAACTAAACAGCCCTGTCACACAATCTCCCTCCCAGATGGCCATACAGGGGGGGGGGGGGGGGTTGTGTACATTAGGGAAGTGCACGAATAGCTTTTCCCTAATACAAGCTGTGTGAGTGATAAGATCTGGAACCCCCGTCAGTTGGTCAGAGTGGCAAAGAGCGGCTCCATTTCCCGAGGACTCAGCCCAACCATATATTATGTGGTGGCCCATCCATTTTGCAATATGGAGGCCACGTCATACCACATTTCTCCTGCAGTGTCCACTGTGGGAGAAATATGCAGTTGCCCGAAGCTTCTTTTGGCAAAAATAGCTGATTTCTGGGTTTTCAACCGGCAGTCAGTAAATAGCTGGGAACTGATTGAACTTGTAGATGAACAGTCTCCATCTTGGGAATCTCAATCTACCGAGAGTAAGGCCCCATTCACACGTCCGCAATTCCGTTCCGCATTTGGAATTGCGGACTCATTCATTCCTATGGGGACACACTTTGTCCCGCCCAGATCTGGAATTGCGAATCCGCACTTCGGGGTCCGCACTTCCGTTCCGCAAATAAATAGAACATCTGCAGACAAGAAAAGGCATTTTCTATGAGAGTGCCGGTGATGTGTAGTCTGCAAAATGCGGAATGCACATTGCCGGTGTCAGTGTTTTGCGGATCCGTGGATCCGCAAAACACACACGGACATGTGAATGGGGCCTAAAGGTGGATTTACAGGAGCCAATTATACGGCAGATTATCGGGAACGAGCGTTCCTGCGAACACTCATTCCCAACCAAACTGCCCCTGTAAATGTGTCACCGATCACCCGATGAATGAGCGAAATGCTTGTTTATCCGGGGATCCTGTCGCTCCTGCAGACACATCAGTCATCATTTCTGGGCAGCAAATCGTGTGGTCCAAACAGCGATCTGTCGCCCAGAAACAACGAGGGATTGCTATAGTGACCCCTCATCCTCATACTGGGATTGCGGCATGTAAACGCTTCCTTACGGACAATCGCCGCTCCATCGGCCCATCTAAAGCCGCCTTAACTCTGATAGGTGAGCTGGATGACATCACTGCTTCACACATGTGCATGTCGGTGCTGCTGCCTGTCTAGTCTCCGCAGTACAGACCTGTGGTATGAATTGTGGTATTTTCCCATTTATTCCTCTGTGGATATCAACAAATAAAAAATTATCTAAAATTATTTGTTCAACTTAAAATTGGGAAATGAGGAAGTTGAAATCCAGGTTCCCACGTCCTCCATCAATACAGACACCAAAGCAAGATCAAAGATCACAGCTGGCGGTGCAATGACCTGAGCGGTCGGTGACTCAGCGGAGCAGAACGCAGCTTTTATTCTAAGGTCAGACTCGGATGATGGTGGAAGAAAGAGAAATCCTGATGAAGGCCCATGATGAGGCGCTCCACTGAGCGGCATCGGCTACGAGATAACTTTGGAGTGGATTTACTCACGCCTCCACCCACTTTGCCCAAAATCATTGGGGTATTGGGGTATGGCTAAATGGCACGGCTGGCCACATGCAGCCAAGCTACACCCACCCACAGCCAATGGCTGCACAATTTCACCACAAAAGTCCTGGCTAGGCCGTGCCACCTGGCCGCACCCTATGGATGCTGTGGTTTCAACAGCCAGGAATAGAGAGGGGAGCAGTGATCTAGAATGGTGGGTTCTGGATAATGCTTACCTCTTTGTATTTTCTTCTTGGTGGGCTTTATATCTGTGTTCTGTGATTTCCACTTATCTACAATACATGCAGTGACCAGAGGTCATCTACGATCTGAGGCGTCTGCTCCGTCCCATGATTTATGCTGAAGCTCGGCTTGCAGAGATTGACTGCAGTATAGGCCCGCAGCCAGCGCACTGGAAAGAAGGAACAAGTAACTAAACCAACACTGATGAAGCCCATTAGCTAATTCCTGTAATCTGGCATTCAGTAATCCAGAAAGTCAGATAATTCCTCTATCCTGTAGTGCAAACAGAGGCGCATATACAGTATGTGGAGGACAAGAACTGGAAGGGTTTAAACCGTAGGCCGTAGCTCCTTCCCCTTTGCTCCATGATGCCACCTGTGGATAGAAACCTACGGTAGAAGAAGCCCCCTGGTCCATGTCGTCTGCCCTTATATTATTCATTATTTTAGATTGCGCCCCTGGTTCTTTGGTTGAGTTTCCCTCCTTATTTATAGCTGTAACATATTTAAAGGTTTAGATCATGCCGTCCCTTTCCCCTCTTTCCTTAAAGGGATTCTGTCACCAGGTTACAGCATATATAGATGCGGACATGCATGGCTAGATCGCGGCTAGCATCTCCGCACTATATGTGTGCCATAGCGCTGCGCTTCTTTATTGACTGTAAAAAATGATTTTATTAATATGTAAATGAGGGAGTCAAGGTGCCCAGGGGGGCGGTACGAACCTTTCCTGCGCCCAGCCACGCCCCCTGTGAAGGAGCCCAGCACCGCCTCCGTTGTATCATTCTCATCCGAGCTGACAGTTAGAGCGCTGGAAGTCTCGCGATGCTCGAGATCGCGCATGCCCAGTTCTGACATAGTGTTCCTTCCCTGTGCTGGCATCAGCCTCAGGGAAGGAACTGGGCATCTTGCGATCTCGCGCATCGCGAGACTTCCAGCGCTCAACTGTCAGCTCGGATGAAATGATACAACGGAGGCGGTGCTGGCTCTTCACAGAAGCGTGGCTGGCGCAGAAAGGTTCACCGCCCCTGGGCACCTTGACTCCCTCATTTACATATTAATAAAATCATTTTTTACAGTCAATAAAGAAGCGCAGCGCTATGGCACACATATAGTGCGGACATGCTAGCCGCGATCTAGCCGTGCATGTCCGCATCTATATATGCTGTAACCTGGTTTTGGTGGTAAACAACGTCTGGCTTTTTCCTTCTAAAACATGGTGTTCTATAAACCTTATGGTAACCAGCTTCTTCTTATTAGCTAGAAAGTCCCCAAACTCTCAGTATTCATCAACCCTATCCACAGTGCAATTGAGCAGGATATGTATGACAACATACAGTTGTGTTCACAATTATTCACCCCCCACTGACATTGAGTGTTTTCTCCAGTTTGACGTTGATTTTGATCATTTCCGTCGTCTTGTTTACAATAAATCACAGAGGCCCTTGTAAGTCAGAGAAATATAACAGAACATTTATAATGAAATCACCACAAATGTCTTTTCTGTGCTCGCATCATTATCAGTTTTATCCAACCCCCAAGTGACATTCAGTCTTAGTACTTAGTACAACATCCTTCTCCAGGTATAACAGCTTTTACACGTGAAGCATAGCCTGACACAAGGGTCTGCAGCGATCTACGGGTATCTTCGCTCATTCTTCATGGTAAAAGCCTCCAGTTCAGTCCCATTCTTAGGCTTGCGCGCTGCAACTGCTTTCTGTAAGTCCCACCAGAGGTTCTCAATCGGATGTAAGTCTGGTGACTGCGATGGCCACTTCACAATGTCCCAGCCTTTAATCTGCAGCCATGCTCTAGTGGACTTGGAGGTATGCTTGGGATCATTGTCCTGGTGAAAGGTCCAACGTCTCCCAAGCCTCAGGTTTGTGACGGACGGCATCACATTTTCATCCAATATCTCCTGGTACTGAAGAGAATTCATGGTACCTTGCACACGCTGAAGCTTCCCTGTACCTGTAGAAGCAGAACAGCCCCAAAGCATGATTGACCCCCCGCCATGCTTCACAGTAGGCAAGGTGTTCTTTTCTTCATAGGCCTTGTTCTTCCTCCTCCAAACATAGCGCTGATCCATGGGCCCAAACAGTTCTAATCTTGTTTCATCAGTCCACAGAACACTATTTTGTGGTTTGTCCACATGACTTTTGGCATACTGCAGTCGACTCTTCTTATTCTTTGGAGACAGCAGGGGTGCGCCTGGGAGTTCTGGCATGGAGGCCTTCATTACGCAGTGTGCGCCTTATTGTCTGAGCTGAAACTTCAGGACCCGCATCTGACAGATCTTTTCTCAGTTCCTCAGCAGTCACACTGGGACTTTTCTCCACGTTGCGCTTCAGGTAGCGCACAGCAGTCGCAGTCAGCATCTTCTTTCTGCCACGACCAGGTAGCGTTTCAACAGTGTCCTTTGCCTTGAATTTGCGAATGATGCTTCCTATGGTGTCTCTTGGTATGTGTAACATCTCTGCCATCTTCTTATAGCCATTGCCCTTCCTGTGAAGAGAAATCACCTCTTCTCTTGTCTTCCTGGACCATTCTCCTGACTTCACCATGTCTGTAAACACCAGTAATGTCTAGAAGGAGCCGAGTATCACAGTCATTTTACATCGGCCTAATTGGGGCTTATTCTGCTTGATTGCTGCTCCTTGACATCCACAGGGGTTTTCAATACCTGATGGAAAACACGTGAATGAACCTCTGTTCTTAAGAGCGGTCGTCTTTAAGGGGTTAAATAATTGTGTCAATGAAGAAATCACAAAAAAACATTTAATGCTGTATTACAAAAACAATTAGGCCCTGTAGCGGACTGGACCCTGTACCAGAGTCTGCCCCAGTTTCCTGGAAGGGACTGCTTGCTCGCCTCCTGCCCTGCGACTATGGCCCCATGTATGCTTGTCCTGTTTGAGCGGTGATGCCCCAGATGGCTCTGCTATGGAGCCCATTCGTATGGTGGAGGACTATGGGAAAGACTTTAGCTCCATGGCAATTGAACTGGACATGTGTGGTCTGAGCGCCATTCAATAATGTGCGCTCAGACCTAAGCTATCTGGGGATATGTTGCATGTATATGTTTTATATAGTGATTGTAGCATTGTGTAATTTTGTGTCCCTTTTGCAGCCATGTGCTCAATGGAGTCTGCCTCTATCCCTGGATATATTGAGCGCTCAGATCCAAGCCATCTGGGGATATGTTACATGTCTGTGTATTGTAAAGGGTGGGACATTGTGTATTGAATAGTGATGTCTGTCCTATTGTCCCCACGTGTGTATTGGAGATTTCCCTTTGTCCTGAGAGATAATTGAATGACTCCTCAATTGTCTCCAGGACAGAAGACATTGTGTATTCGCCTGCCTGTGGTGATTGCATTACCCATGTAGGGTGATTGTATCACAGGCAGAGGGGAGGGATATGCTGGGGGTGTCTGTATTGTCCCTTTGTGTGTGATTGGCTGCTGTATCCCGTGTCGCAGTCTTCCTTCTGGTCCTCTAGGGGAGTGTCCACCAGGTGGGAGACCTGCATAAATACCGGGCAGGTAGCCCTCAATAAAGATAGAGAGTTCCTGCTTGACCCTCAAAACGAAGTGTCGTCTCGTTATTGGGGGGGATCTGACTGTATGCTGATTGCCAGGAGTGTAAGCTGTTCATATTGCTTTTCCTGTTCGGCTGCTTCCAGGGTTCGTGTGTCTCTTGTTCGGAAGTTGGTGAATTCGTGTGGTTTGCAGTTCGGGAAGTTGGTGATTGCAGTAGCTGCTGGTCTATCCGGAAAAGGGAATTTCGCCTAAACGGAGTTGTGTGCGTAACGGTCCGTTACATTTGGTGGCAAGCGCGGGATCATTTCCACAGCCCAGAAGGACATCTACAGGGCAACACCATTCCTTGGATTACAAAGTGAGGGCAACGCCAGTACCCGTACAGCGCCCCTATCTACAAAAGAAAGAACTTCAGGAGAACAAGCATGGCACCCAGCTACACGCAGGAGGAATTTGACAAAGAGCTGAGATCACGGCTGATTTTCTACGGACCCAACCCCCCGGAGAAATCTGTGCAGTTCGTGAGGAGGTTAACAGCAGAGTACCTGCAGTTCATGGCAGAAGGTGCCGTCCCTTCTCCCCAGCAGCAGTGTGTACCCCAGGGAGCTGAAGGTGCCGTCCTTCCTCCACAGCGGCCGTGTGTACCCCCGGGAGCTGAAGGTGCCGTCCTTCCTCCACAGCGGCCGTGTGTACCCCCGGGAGCTGAAGGTGCCGTCCTTCCTCCACAGCGGCAGTGTGTACCCCAGGGAGCTGAAGGTGTCGTCCTTCCTCCCCAGCAGCAGTGTGTACCCCAGGGAGCTGAAGGTGCCGTCCTTCCTCCACAGCGGCCGTGTGTACCCCCGGGAGCTGAAGGTGCCGTCCTTCCTCCACAGCGGCAGTGTGTACCCCAGGGAGCTGAAGGTGTCGTACTTCCACCCCAGCAGCAGGACAAGATATTGAAAGGGGAGACAGTTGGTCCCCCCCTCCACCAGCAGAGAGAGGGTCAGGGAGAGGAGCCTGCTACCCGCTCTCCCCAGCGGCAGTCTACAGTTCAGAGAGAGGAGCTTGTTACACCCTCTCTCCAGCGGCAGCCTAGCCCACCAAGGGGAGATGTTACGCCCCCCAACGGTGCAGATGGGACCGTGGTCTCTGCACTTGCAACACAAGGGGCAAGGATGGTCGGTCCTGTCCGCCAGCCACAGAGCGGTTTATCCAGAGGGAGACAGTCGGTCTCCTCCCCCACAACCAGGCTCCCACCAGGCTACTTCCGTGGTAGCGCTGGCCCCAGGGCAGAGTATCGCCGGTCTCTGCCCACTCAGCAACCCACCTAGGCAGTCTACCAGTCCCCCGCACAGCCGTGGTGAGGCACCTGGACATGGACAAGTTGCTACTTTATCCAGGTGTAGTAACCATTTATTGTGGGTGGGCTGTACTGCTGTTTGTGCTTCGTGGGTGGGTTGCTGGACTAACCAGGGCACTGACCGGCAGGAGGTCAGATACCCTGTTAGTCTCTTTGGTAAAGGGAGAAATGTAGCGGACTGGACCCTGTACCAGAGTCTGCCCCAGTTTCCTGGAAGGGACTGCTTGCTCGCCTCCTGCCCTGCGACTATGGCCCCATGTATGCTTGTCCTGTTTGAGCGGTGATGCCCCAGATAGCTCTGCTATGGAGCCCATTCGTATGGTGGAGGACTATGGGAAAGACTTTAGCTCCATGGCAATTGAACTGGACATGTGTGGTCTGAGCGCCATTCAATAATGTGCGCTCAGACCTAAGCTATCTGGGGATATGTTGCATGTATATGTTTTATGTAGTAATTGTAACATTGTGTAATTTTATGTCCTTTTGCAACCATGTGCTCAATGGAGTCTGCCTCTATCCCTGGATATATTGAGCGCTCAGATCCAAGCCTTCTGGGGATATGTTACATGTCTGTGTACTGTAAAGGGTGGGACATTGTGTATTGAATAATGATGTCTGTCCTATTGTCCCCACATGTGTATTGGCGATTTCCCTTTGTCCTGAGAGATAATTGAATGACTCCTCAATTGTCTCCAGGACAGAAGACATTGTGTATTCTCCTGCCTGTGATAATTACATTAACCTGTGTAGGGTGATTGTATCACAGGCAGAGGGGAGGGATATGCTGGGGGTGTCTGTATTGTCCCAATGTGTGTGATTGGCTGCTGTATCCCGTGTCGCAGTCTTCCTTCTGGTCCTCTAGGGGAGTGTCCACCAGGTGGGAGACCTGGATAAATACCGGGCAGGTAGCCCTCAATAATAGTTAGAACTCCTGTTTAACCCTCAAAGTGAAGTGTTGTCTCGTTATTGGGGGGGATCTGACTGTATGCTGATTGCCAGGAGTGTAAGCTGTTCATATTGCTTTTCCTGTTCGGCTGCTTCCAGGGTTCGTGTGTCTCTTGTTTGGAAGTTGGTGAATTCGTGTGGTTTGCAGTTCGGGAAGTTGGTGATTGCAGTAGCTGCTGGTCTATCCGGAAAAGGGAATTTCGCCTAAACGGAGTTGTGTGCGTAACGGTCCGTTACAGGCCCCTTTCACACGAGCGAGTTTTCCGCGCGGGTGCAATGCGTGACGTGAACGCATAGCATCCGCACTGAATCCTGACCCATTCATTTCAATAGGTCTGTGTACATGAGCGTTTTTTTTCACGCATCACTTGTGCGTTGCGTGAAAATCGCAGCATGTTCTATACTCTGCGTTTTTCACGCAGCCCTAGCCCCATAGAAGTGAATGGGGCTGCGTGAAAAACGCATTGCATCCGCAAGCAAGTGCGAGTGCGTTGCGTTTTTCACTGATAGTTGCTAGGAGATGTTGTTTGTAAACCTTCAGTTTTTTATCACGCGCGTGAAAAACGCATCAAAACGCATTGCACCCGCGCGGAAAAAACTGAACAACTGAACGCAATTGCAGGCAAAACTGAATGGCTTTGCCTGTGAAATCGCACAGTTTTCACTGAACGCATCCTCAACGCATCCGGACCTAATCCGGACACGCTCGTGTGAAAGGGGCCTTAATGTCATTTTAGTTGCATTTGGTTCTTTAAAAAGTCCTTGTAAGATTTCATTCTGAACACAATTACAAATGTGCACTAAATTCCCTAAAACCCTTCACAGCATTGGGGGGTGAATAATTTTGAACACAACAAACATATAAAATGCAGTTACACAGTATCCGCTACAGGACCGCCTAACGCAGGGATGCGTCCTGCGGGCGGCCCTGTAGCTCTGATACGACGCATCGGCGCGTCATCTCGCGAAAGGCGAGATTTCCTGTGAACGCGGGAAGCGCGGCACAGCAGTTCGGCTACAGCCTGCCAGCGATGATCAATCGCTGTCAGGCTGTAGATGCGAATAAAATCGCATCAAACAGCTATATCAGAGGGTGTTTTATGAACAGCGTCTGATATAGCTGCTACCTGCTCCTCTGGTCCCATTTTCTGGGATCGACCACCAGAGGAGCAGGTAACACAGTAAAAGTTGCACCAAACACTACACTAACCCCCCCACACCTATTAACCCCTTGATCACCCCATCTAGACCCCCTGATCACCCCCCTGTCATTGATCACACCCCTTGTAAGGCTCCATTCAGACGTCCATATGTGTTTTGCGGATCCGTGGATTCACGGATCCGCGGATCCGATCCGCGGATCCGATCCGCAGATCCTCAAAACACAGACACCGGCAATGTGCTTTCCGCATTTTGCAGATCCGCACATTGCCAGAACTATATAGAAAATGCTTTTTCTTGTACGCAATTGCGGACAAGAATAGGACATGTTCTATATTTTTGCAGAACGGAAGTGCAGACCCGGAAGCGCGGATCCGTAATTCCGGATTTGAGCGGGACAAAGTCTGTCCCCATAGAAATGAATGGGTCCGCAATTCCGTTCCGCAAACAGAATTTCGGACGTGTGAATGGGGCGTAAGGGTCCCCTATCACCGCCAGTTAGTTAGCTACTTGTTAGGTAGTTGGCGCCCAGCCCACCGCACCGCAGTCACTGATTTTGGCAGAGATTTTTTCATCCACATTGATCGATGCGAATGAAGAAATCTGCGCCGTTCATTTTTTATTTTTTTTTCAGCGCAGAGGCTGAACGGAAAAAAAAAATCTCATTCCCCGTCTGCTCAATATACGGAGAATCGCAGAAACTCCTAATGCTGGCCATACGTGTAATGACTGCGGAGACCCTCAAATGCCAGGGCAGTACAAACACCTCACATGTGACCCCATTTTAGAAAGAAGACACCCCAAGGTATTCGCTGAGGGGCATAGTGAGTCCATGAAAGATTGAACTTTTTGTCACAAGTTAGTGGATTATGAGACTGTAAAAAAAAAAAAAAAAAAATCTATTTCCGCTAACTTGTGCCAAAATTTTTTTTTCTGTGAACTCGCCATACCCCTCACGGAATACCTTGGGGTGTCTTCTTTCCACAATGGGGTCACATGTGGGGTATTTATACTGCCCTGGCATTTTAGGGGCCCCTAAAGCGTGAGAAGAAGTCTGGAATCTAAATGCGTAAAAATGCCCTGTGAAATCCTAAAGGTACTCATTGGTTTTAGGGCCCCTTTGCGCATCTTGGCTGCAAAAAAGTGTCACTCATGTGGTATCGCCGTACTCAGGAGAAGTAGGGCGATGTGTTTTGGGGTGTATTCTTATATATACCCATACTTTGTGTGAAAAATATCTCTGTAAACGACAACTTTTAAAAATTTTTATACAAAGTTGACAATTTACAGCGATATTTCTCACACCCAGCATGGGTATATGTAAAAATACACCCCAAACCACATCGCCCTACTTCTCCTGAGTACGGCGATACCACATGAGTGACACTTTTTTGCAGCCTGGGTGCGCAAAGGGGCCCAAATTCCAACGAGTACCTTTAGGTTTTACATGGCGGCTCACAATTTAGCCCCGCCCAAAATGCCAGAACAGTAAACACACCCCACAAATGACCCCATTTCGGAAAGTAGACACCCCAAGGTATTCACTGAGGGGCATAGTGAGTCCGTCTGAGATTTTTTTTTTTTTTTTGCCAGAAGTTATCAGAAATTGAAACTTTTTTTTTTTTTTTTTCCTCAGAAAGTGTCATTTTCCGCTAACTTGTGAAAAAAAATGAAATGATACATGAACTCACCATGCCCCTCCGCGAATACTTTGGGGTGTCTTCTTTCTAAAATGGTGTGATTTGGGGGGTATTTATACTTTCCTGACATTCTAGCCCCTGAAGAAACATGACCGGCGCTCAGAAAGTCAGAGCCGCTTCAATAACTTTTACACAAACCAATAAATATACACTTATTGGATTTTTTTTTATCAAAGACATGTAGAACAATAAATTTAGAGAAAAATTTATATAGAAATGTAGTTTTTTTTGAAAAATTTTACAACAGAAAGTGAAAAATGTCATTTTTTTGCAAAAATTTCAGTCATTTTTGATTAATAGCAAAAAAAGTAAAAATGTCAGCAGCAATGAAATAGAACCAAATGAAAGCTCTATTAGTGAGAAGAAAAGGAGGTAAAATTCATTTGGGTGGTAAGTTGTATGACGGAGCAATAAACTGTGAAAGTAGTGCAGTGCGGAATTGTAAAAAGTGGCCTGGTCATTAAGGGTGGGGTTTTCAATACCTGATGGAAAACACGTGAATGAACCTCTGTTCTTAAGAGCGTCGTCTTTAAGGGGTTAAATAATTGTGTCAATGAAGAAATCACAGAAAAAAACCTTTAATGCTGTATTACAGAAACAATTGATGTCATTTTAGTTGCATTTGGTTCTTTAAAAAGTCCTTGTAAGATTTCATTCTGAGCACAATTACAAATGTGCACTAAATTCCCTAAATCCCTTCACAGCATTGGGGGGGGGAATAATTTTGAACACAACAAACATATAAAATGCAGTTACACAGTATTAAACAGTATAAGCCAAGTTAACCCTTTAAAGTAAAATAAAGTGTGGAGTTGATGACGTTGCATAGGGGAAAAGGCAAATGTCCACGAATGTCCAGACTCCAAAGTCCCCCTGCTCCCGGGCACTACAGTCCCTCAGCGCCAGGGCCTGTGTTCTGCTTTTAAATATTTAAAGCTTCCAAAGAGCAGATAGTGTTTAAACACAAACAATATTATGTGAAAAAGCGAATTTTCGGGACCAAGTGTCCAAAAATGATGCCTCAACAGGGCCACAATGCCTTCCCATAATAGTCCCACCGCACCACCAAGGCCAGAGCCCACTAAAACTACATTTATGCAAAGGCGCAGAAGTGCACCACAGTGCAGACCAATGAAAGAAGTCTCACAGCGACACCGCCATGCCGCGCCCCATATAAATGATATCTAGCTGAAGGCGCAGAAGTGCCCCACATTTACCACTAAGTGGTACGGCAAGAACAGAACCGCCAGGGGGAGTTCAGCTCGCTCATCGCTGGTCGATATGGATGTCTCATGACAGAAGAAGCAGCAGCTGATAACGACAGACACTGTACTGCTCGGGACACGCGTTGGAGGAGGACATGCTTTTTCTGATTGAGAATGCTGGCCAGTTGTATTTTCCCAAAGGATCCGGTGATGGCGGTGTTACAATAGACCTATGATTGTGTTTAAATGCCCACGGCTTATTTTAATCCGGCAGATCTTGCATATAGATGTGTTTTTATGTGCCCATCTTGTGGAGAAAAAACGCCATACGGGAGTTGTGTAACATCCCGAGTAGTGTTACCACTCCTGCACCCTGCTACTGTCTCTATTGGGCTGACGCCAATCCCGTTATGTATTATGTCCACGTCCTGCACACTGTCCATTCCTAATCTGTTTGTAACTGTTATGTTCATGTAATGTGCCTGGTTCACCAGCAGGTGGCAGCAAACACCGCTCCATTCTAAACCCGCTCTGGAGAGAAGTGGGCCAGTCTTACTTCCTGCAGGAAGGGTGGGGACCAGTTAGTTCCAGTTTAGGTCTTCCCTAGACAGGGCAAGGGTGTGCAGGGGCACGTGTCTGCTGGCCATAAGGGCCAAAGCTTAAAGCCTCAGGAGCCAGGAGAAAAGTTCTCTCGCCATACCTAGCTACAGACTACAGAGAAGAAGTGCAGCATGCAGAAGGAGCTGAGTTATACAGCCAGCCTGTCAGTACAGCAGAGGGAGAGAAGGATAGAGCAGGGTGGAGTTGGAACCAAGACAAAGCCTGAAAATGTTTGGAGAAACGTTTATTCAAGTAAAGCTGCCATTGAACTTCATCTCAAGGTCTCGACTCAAGTTATTTCTTCAAATCAATTATTCCCCCTATTTATTGCTTCGGAGCCAAAACCTGGGGTCCAGCGGTATCCAGGTAGGAGCACCGTGACACATAAAGAGACAGATAGGCGGCACTACACCACTCGGCATTCCTACTACACCTGGGACACGATATATAGAGGGCCCTGGGGGGAGGCGCACATTGCAATTTTGGTGTCACAAACAGGATTTACTTGCATGCTTTCATGCTACAGGCCTACAGAATTGTCAGAGAACCTGAAAATTACTTTACTTCCTTTATTGCAGAGCAACAGGTGCAGGATTCTGCACGCCGGCAACCAAGAGGTTAATCCGCCATCGTTTCCAGTGATGTCGTATGTTCTTCTTGTACCTCAAGAGTGGGAAAGCAGGGAACCGCCCAGCCCAAGAGTGGGAAAGCAGGGAACCGCCAAACCCAAGAGTGGGAAAGCAGGGAACCGCCAAACCCAAGAGTGGGAAAGCAGGGAACCGCCCAGCCCAAGAGTGGGAAAGCAGGGAACCGCCCAGCCCAAGAGTGGGAAAGCAGGGAACCGCCCAGCCCAAGAGTGGGAAAGCAGGGAACCGCCCAGCCCAAGAGTGGGAAAGCAGGGAACCGCCAAACCCAAGAGTAGGAAAGCAGGGAACGGCCAAACCCAAGAGTGGGAAAGCAGGGAACCGCCAAACCCAAGAGTGGGAAAGCAGGGAACCGCCAAACCCAAGAGTGGGAAAGCAGGGAACCGCCCAGCCCAAGAGTGGGAAAGCAGGGAACCGCCCAGCCCAAGAGTGGGAAAGCAGGGAACCGCCAAACCCAAGAGTGGGAAAGCAGGGAACCGCCAAACCCAAGAGTGGGAAAGCAGGGAACCGCCAAACCCAAGAGTAGGAAAGCAGGGAACGGCCAAACCCAAGAGTGGGAAAGCAGGGAACCGCCCAGCCCAAGAGTGGGAAAGCAGGGAACCGCCCAGCCCAAGAGTGGGAAAGCAGGGAACCGCCCAGCCCAAGAGTGGGAAAGCAGGGAACCGCCCAGCCCAAGAGTGGGAAGTGAAAAAGTTTGCAGTAGCCAAAAGGACGACAAGATGGTGCGACTTCTGCGGCCTAACTGGGGAGAGATGGTCTGTGGCGATGAGCCCGAAGTGCAAGCTGCCCTGGAAGAAGTGCAACCTTCTCAAATACAGAGGGATCCGGAGAGAAGGTCCGAGGCGTTCGCCGTAACTGCTGGTGCGTAGAGATGGCCCGAACTATTCGCCGGCGAACAGTTCCCGGCGAACATAGCTTGTTCGCGTTCGCCTCTGCCGGGCGAACATATGCGATGTTCGGTCCGCCCCCTATACATCATCATTGAGCAAACTTTGACCCTGTACCTCACAGTCAGCAGACACATTCCAGCCAATCAGCAGCATACCCTCCCTCCCAGACCCTCCCACCTCCTGCACAGCATCCATTTTAGATTCATTCTGAAGCTGCAGTCTTAGTGAGAGGAAGGAGAGTGTAGCTGCTGCTGATTTAATAGGGAAATCGATAGCTAGGCTAGTGTATTCAGTGTCCACTCCAGTCCTGAAAGACTCATCTGATCTCTGCTGTAAGGACAGCGTCCTGACAGCACCCCAAAAAGCCCTTTTTAGGGCTCCAACATTAGTCTGCTTTTTTTTTCCTTTATATGCATATTGCAGTTGCCTGGCCTGCCCGTGTGTGAGGAGCTGCAGGCCCACAGACTGTAGTGTGCCCACTGCCAGTGCCCACCCCTGTCATCCCGTGTGGCACAGGACTTTGCTTAAAAAAGGCATTTAATTTTTACACTTTAATCTAAGGTTAGTTGCCTGCCAGTGTGTGTCAGGCTGACTTCCACTGACTGTAGTGTGCCCACTGCCAGTGCCCACCACTCATACCGGCTGGCACAGGACTTTGCATAAAAAAGGCATTTAATTTTTACACTTTAGTGTAATTTCAGCTGCTTGCCTGCTGCTAGTGTGTGTCAGGCCGACTTCCACTGACTGTAGTGTGCCCACTGCCAGTGCCAACCACTCATACCGGGTGGCACAGTACCTAGCACGCACAGTACCACATATCGAAAAAAAAATGACAGGCAGAGGCAGGCCACCCCGCAGGGGCCGTCGTGGTCGTGGTGCTGTGATTTCCACTGTCCCTGGAATATTGCCCAGTGTTCAGAGGCCACGTACCCTGAACCCGAAAAATTCTGAGGACGTAGTTGACTGGCTTAGACAGGACACCCAATCTTCAACAGCTTCCGCTAAGAACCTTGACGCACCATCCTCCTCCAGCTCAGCTTCGGTCACCTGCTCTCAAGTTACCACGCACCCGCCCGCCGCTGATAGGAATAGTACTAGTTAAGACACCACTCATATAGGGTGTCACAGCACATTGCTCTGTGCACGCGCAGTGCCCCAATTTGGGAGTAAGAGGACCGACCAAGCTGCTTTTTCCATCTCCCGGTTCCTGAAATCAATTCAGTTTGGTGTATGAGAGTTTGGTCTGTCACTGTGAAGGCAGTCGAAGGTACCCGGCCTAAATTCTTTTCCACAAAAGGCAATCCCTGATATGGGACGTTAGAGGGATTAAACTGATGAGAATAGTACTACAGAAAATACCACTCATATCGGGTGTGACAGTAAATTGCACGGCGCAGACGCAGTCACCGTGGATAAAAACAAAGGGGAGGGAGCCAGCGTTTTTTTAACCATCTCCCCGTTCGAAAAATCAATTCAATTGACCTTTCGGGGACCCTTGGTGTTGTACGTGGCTGGGTGGAGGAAGAAACCTTCAATGACATCACCGGGACGTGGATAGCTTGGTATCCAACCTTGTGCAAATGGGGAGTTTGCGGTTGTGCAAATGAACTGTTTGCGGTGCATTAAAAGGGGAGTTTGGTCTGTCAATGTCAGTGAAGCGGGCGTGACCCTTACACTACCTGATCGATGCAACATCATACCTGATCGTATACACACACTGGATGTTTTAAAGCACGTTATTCCAAACAATTTAGGAATGTTACGTGATTTATGCCCTTTATGGATTAAAACCCGACTCTGCGTCCACTACGTAATTTTCCATGGGAGTTTTGCCATGGATCCCCCTCCGGCATGCCACAGTCCAGGTGTTAGACCCCTTGAAACAACTTTTCCATCACTATTGTGGCCAGAAAGAGTCCCTTTGGTTTTTAAAATTCGCCTGTCTATTGAAGTCTATGGCGGTTCGCCCGGTTCGCGAACATTTGCGGAAGTTCGCGTTCGCTGTTCGCGAACTCAAAATTTTATGTTCGCGACATCACTACTGGTGCGATGGAGGGGGCTGGAGCATCCACTCAGCCGCCCAGGAAGAGTAGGTTCTTTTTCCTAATTGAACCCCATGGTCCCGCCGGAAGTTACAGCCCACGCCCAGACGATGTGGGATTACAAAAAAAGCCATTGAGGACTGGGTGATCCATGTCCTAAACAACCATCGGCCGGGGGATCTGAAGCTGGAACGACGTTGAGGGACCATACTGTGGTTCTCCGCTGAAAAAGGCAGTGGTTTCCTGGTGGATGACAAAGACAGCGAAGAACTCTTCGTGGGACGCAGGTCGGTAAAACGCCCATACCTGCCCCAAGCCCGTCATAGCCTATACATGGGAGACCATGTGGAATACACTCCCAGGGACCATTTGCCACCAGCGTGACCCTCCTGTCCAACCCCCTTGTCCCTTTGCCCGTCGCTGAGAGCTGGCAGGAGGATCCAGCAGCCGCGTGCCGCGTGCTCTGCCTCCAAAAGACCGTGGAGGGAGTCCTCTGCTTCCAGGAGAAATCTCAGCCCCGGCCTGACCTACTAATCCCAAGTAAAATTGAGATTAAGTGGGATTATTATTGGTTTCTATGGAATGACAAGAGGAATGACACAATGGAATGGACATAGACTATAATGGGAAGTAAACCCTGAGCTCATTTGCAGGTAAATCTGTGTTATGTAGCACATTAACATGATAATCCCACTTAATCTCAATTTAAAATAATCCCACTGAATTTGAAGAGTAAGCCTGCTACAGGTGTATTTGATATGGTGAATGGTTCAGACACAAAGTCACGTTTTACTTCCCATTATAGTCTATGGGCGTCCATTATGTCACGCACCTTTGCATTCTATAGAAAACGGGTATAATCCAAGGTAATTGTCATTTTACATTATGCTCCTCTACCCGGGAACACTGGCGGTAAGGGTTAATGTCCAACATAACAGATTTACCTGCAAATGAGCTCAGAGTTTATTCCCCATTCTAGTCTATGGGCGTTCCTCTGTCATTCACCCTCGTCATTCTGCAGAAAACAGTGATAATCCCACTTATTCTGAACATTAAATAATCCCACTGAATTTGGAGAGTAATCCTGCTAAATAATTATTATATATGTCAAATGGTTTTGTCTCTAATTCAAATATTACATTTCCATTATTCTCTATGGGCGTCCACTTTCCTGTTAAAGTCTATGGACATTCCACTTTCCTGTTAAAGTCTATGGGCATTCCACTTTCCTGTTAAAGTCTATGGACATTCCACTTTCCTGTTAAAGTCTATGGGCATTCCACTTTCCTGTTAAAGTCTATGGACATTCCACTTTACTGTTAAAGTCTATGGACATTCCACCTTCCTGTTAAAGTCTATGGACATTCCACTTTCCTGTTAAAGTCTATGGGCATTCCACTTTCCTGTTAAAGTCTATGGGCATTCCACTTTCCTGTTAAAGTCTATGGGCATTCCACTTTCCTGTTAAAGTCTATGGACATTCCACTTTCCTGTTAAAGTCTATGGGCATTCCACTTTCCTGTTAAAGTCTATGGGCATTCCACTTTCCTGTTAAAGTCTATGGGCATTCCACTTTCCTGTTAAAGTCTATGGGCATTCCACTTTCCTGTTAAAGTCTATGGGCATTCCACTTTCCTGTTAAAGTCTATGGGCATTCCACTTTCCTGTTAAAGTCTATGGACATTCCACTTTCCTGTTAAAGTCTATGGGCATTCCACTTTCCTGTTAAAGTCTATGGGCGTCCACTCTGTCCTTCCTTTTAGTAGCCCCCCCCCCCTCCCCCGTTCTGGGCAATATGATGAGTTGTAAAATCGGCATTAGGCCCCGCCCACCAAGTTGTCATTGGAGAGCGGGTGTCTCTGTGAATGAGAGGCTCGGCCGTGGAGCCCCACCCCCTCTCTTGATTGGTTGGAGCAAACACGTGATCGCTGAATGGAAGGTCCTGCACTGAATTGTAAAGTCTATTCGCGGTTTTTAATGATATTGTGGCGCCGTAAAGGGTATTTTTTATCTTTATTTATTAACCCTTGGTAGACATAGGGATTTGCCAGGGTAGACAACGGAACTGTATGTAGTTTATACATTAAATTATTGGTATTTGGTTACACCGCAACCACTGCTGTGCTGCGCGGCTATTCGTAATGAATTATTTGTATTTGTAGCTGCATTTTTATGAAGATCTGTATTAATAAGACGTGTGGATATGGAGCGATTATTAATGATGAGGATTTTATTGTGCTGATTGATACCGACATATAAGGAAGGGGGGTGACCCCGGAAGTGATGTATTCCTGCCCCTGACGAAGCTGAGGCAAGCGAAACCCGGGTCGGGCGATTGGGATACCGCATGTGCGGTTATATGAGATTTCATGACTCCGATCCTGTAAGTGTAAAATTAAAACGCAGAGTATTTTTTATTAGAGGGTCAGCAGTAAATCCCGGTTATGAAGGGTGGTGCCACATCGGACTGCTGAATTACCGTTCCACGAGTTCTGATCCTTGTGCATCCTGAAGATTGGCTCCATCTGTAGCAGCGCGGTTCCTTGCACTTTTACTGAATCCACGTTCCACATGTTGGCCAGGCTTTGTGAGCAGCAGAGGGCAGTAGTGGAATACCAGCTGCAACATGGTCATCGCCTTTCCAGTCAGCTTCTGCTCTTCACAAGCGAGGAGTGGGCATGGATGTCTGACCTCTGTGAGGTTTTACACAACTTTGAGGAATCAACACAGATGGTGAGCGGCGATGCCTCTATTATCAGTGTAACCATCCCACTTCTGTGTCTACTGAAACGCTCGCTGCTCACAATGAAGGCGGACGCTTTGCATGTGGAAGAGGTGGAAATGGGGGAAGACATTACACAGGGTGACAGCCAGAGCACCCCCAGTTCATCTTCTCAGCGCGAATTGTATGATGATGAGGAGGAGCAGGAGACGGTTGCCTCCGCTACAGAGGGTAGTACCAATAGCAGGTTTATTCCATCTGTTCAGCATAGATGGGCAAAAGAGGAGGAAGAGGATGAGGAGATTGAGAGTCATCCTCCTGATGAGGACAGCGAAGTCTTGTCTGTTGGGAATCTGGCACACATGGCTGACTTCATGTTAGGCTGCCTTTCCCGTGACCCTTGCCTTAGGTTATACGCATTTTGGCGAACACCTATTACTGGATGTTCACCCTTCTCGAACCCCGCTACAAAGAAAATGTCTCATCTCTCGTTCCTGTGGTAGAGAGGACGAGTAAAACCGTGCAATACCAGAAGGTCCTTGTGGAAACATTGCTCCAAAAATTTCCAGCTGACAACGCTGGCGGCAGAGTACGTAGTTACTTGGGCAACCGAGGAGGGGAGACGAGGGGAACACACAGCAGTTCCAACAGAGGCAGGGCGACACTCTCCAAGGCCTGGGACTGTTTTATGACACCCCGCCAGCACCCTCACCCTGATGCGCGGCCTAGTGTCACAAGGAGGGAAACATTTTGGTAGATGGTGAAGGAATACATTGCAGACCGTGTCAGCGTCCTCAATGATCCCTCATTGCCTTACAACTACAGGGTGTCCAAGCTGGACACGTGGCACAAACTGCCGCTCTACGCCTCAGCGGTGCTGGCCTGCCCTGCCGCCAGCGTTTTTTCAGAGCGGGTATTTAGTGTTGCTGGGGGCATAAAAACTGATAAGGGCATCCGCCTGACAATGCTGACAGGTTGACTCAGATAAGAATGAACAAGGCCTGGATTGCCCCTGACTTCTCCACCAGAGAAAAGCGGCTGAACATAAAGGCACTTTAAATGTGGCTTTTATGGTGTATTGAATACACTGTGTTCCCATGCACTCCTTCCCACGACAAAAAACGGTATATGGTTCAATCTTCCTTTTCTAGTCCTCTTTCTCCTCCATCATATCAACATGCTTATCAGGCTGCCCTCGCCCCTAATGTTTTAGAGGGTCACCAGCAGGCCCTCGCCCCTAATGTTTTAGAGGGTCACCAGCAGGCCCTCACCCGTAATGTTTTAGAGGGTCACCAGCAGCCCCTCACCCATAATGTTTTAGAGGGTCACCAGCAGCCCCTCACCCATAATGTTTTAGAGGGTCACCAGCAGCCCCTCACCCATAATGTTTTAGAGGGTCACCAGCAGCCCCTCACCCATAATGTTTTAGAGGGTCACCAGCAGCCCCTCACCCATAATGTTTTAGATGGTCAGATCACCAGCAGGCCCTCGACCCTAATATTTTAGATGGTCAGATCAGTAGCAGGCCCTCATCCCAAATGTTTTAGAGAGTCAGATCAGCAGCAGGCCCTCACCCCTAATGTTTTAGAGGGTCAGATCAGCAGCAGGCCCTCACCCCTAATGTTTTAGAGGGTCACCAGCAGGCCATCAATGATAATTTTTCAAGAGAGTGTATGATGCCCTCCATTATGTGTAATAAAGGGTATAGTGCTGGTTCCCTGTAATTTTTGGCAGCCCTCTCACTTAGTGCATAGGCTTTATTAGTGTAGGGGTCCCACCACCTGAACAATTATACCACAATGTGAATGAGGCCCTCCTTTATGTGATACACAGGCTGTATCGGAGTGCCTCTTCATTGTAATTTTTGGCAGCCCTTACACTTTATATACAAGTAAATATACAGGAAAGAAAGTTTCCTAACAATTTTTCCTCTAAAATCTATTTTCTCTTCGGTCTTGGTCGTATTATTGTCAGTCTGTAGAAGTGGCTACTACTCGGACAACATGGTTCCCAGCAGCGACCTGGGAGTCCAAGATGCATCCAGACATCCTCCCCGTGCTGTTCCCCATCCATTTCATCCGACTTGGACAGTGTTGTCCTGCGCCTTCCAGCTAAGTTGGACATGAAGCTGGGTTAGGTGGATTTTTTTTTTTTTTCTGATGCACTGGCAGGCGGCACAGTTTCATTGTGCCCAGGGCCACGGCCTCTGCTGCACCATCAGCATCACGCCCACTTGCCCGTTCCTTAGTGCTCGTCTTCTTCATATTAATGGTTTTGTCACTAGATGTGGTGGAGATTGTTTTACTGTCCGCTAAAGACACCGTTTTCGGATGCAGGACAGTATATGTCACAGAAACCCACAGAATATGGACACTTTACTAGACCCAGATTATTGGAATTTGTAATACAGACACTGTTTGCAGATGTTCTAGAGTATTGGTTACAGAACACCACAGATTATAGACACTAGATGTGGCCCAGATTATTAAAGACACAGTTTGCGGATGATGGACAGTGTATGTCACTAATAGGTATAAAGAAATAATAACTTGCTGCTATCAAACACACACAGTAATCCTTAAAAGGACTTTGGGGTCTTTGAAAAGCTTTTGGTAGTAAAAACAGCAAATGTCTCTCCCTGCACTATCTGTCCCTTCCAAACCACTATACCTGCAGGAGGTAAATAGATTGCTGCTCTAAAACACACACACAGTAGTCCTTAAAAGGACTTTTGGGTCTTGGAAAAGCTTTTTCAGAATAAAAGCTGTAAAAAATTGCTCCCTACACTGTCTTTCCCTTTTTATGCACAACTCTCCCTGTCTACGTCTGAGCCGAGCACGTGTCATCGGGTGCTATATAACCTCCGATGAGGCGTTCCGGCCAGCCAATCACTGTAATGCCAGCAGCCAACATGGCTACTGGTATTACAGTGAGGGCAGTACTTTCCTGTGGAAAAGCTTTGTCACCACGCCACAATATCCTGCACCACCAACTGATGCGGAACGTCTTAGCAGGAGGCAGCATTTCAGCAACATGGTGGAGCAGTACCTGTGCACACCCCTCCACGTACTGACTGATGGTTCGGCCCCATTCAACTTCTGGGTCTCCAAATTGAGCACATGTCCTGAGCTTCCCTTTACGCCTTGGAGGTGCTGGCCTGCCCTGTGTATTGTCTGAATGTGTGTTTAGCATGACAGGGGGCGTTATCACAGACAAGAGCAGCCGCCTGTCCACAGCCAACGTGGACAATCTCACGGTCATTAAAATGAACCAGGCATGGGTCCCACAGGACTTGTCCGTACCTTGGGCAGAGTAGAGGGGTACATCGGCTGCGCCGCACCATTGTTATACTCCAGCGCAGATTGTGCTTTCTCTTTGCCATTTTCCAATGTTCTGAGAGTAGAACTTGGTGGTTCACTGTAGGACAGCACAACCTGCCTCCTATCACTCTGCAGAACACATCCACAAGTCGACAGCAAGTCAAAATCTGCGTGTGTTCTGTGTGGACTGCTGCAGAGTTCACCCATGCGACAAAAACTGAAATTTATGGTAAAAACTCTAAAAACTGAACTGACGATCTTCAGATGTTAACATTTTTCACCATAGATAAAATTTTGCATGGATGATGGCAGCATATAAATGACACTTTATAAAAGGCTTTTATTTGCCTGGTTCTATATTCCACTGCAAGTTCTACCTGTGCAAATCTGCAACATGTGAATTCCCTGAATAATCCGTGTGCTGCTGTGTCAGACGTCCGCTGCAGGTGTAAGAACGTGCTGCAATAAACACTCTACTCACTTTTTTTCATTTAATTTTTCCATAAAATAGTAAAGTAAAAAAATCTAAAGATAAAAGGCACGGACACCAGGAGGCACGGACACAGGGGGCGCGGACACCAGGAGGCACGGACACAGGGGGCGCGGACACCAGGAGGCACGGACACAAGGGGCGCGGACACCAGGAGGTGCGGACACAGGGGGCATGGCCACCAGGAGGCGCAGACACCAGGAGGCATGGCCACCAGGAGGCGCAGACACAGGGGGCGCGGACACCAGGAGGCGCGGACAACAGGAGGCATGGACACAGGGGGTGCGGACACCAGGGAGGAAGTGCTGGTCTTTAACCCAGGATACATCTGGAGAACGGGGGCCATACATGGGTCAGAGGTCTTAGCGCAGTCTTGGTCCTTGGTCCTGCAACATCAGAGCAAACAATTACTTGCTACAATCATCATTTCCTATAAAGCCGTAGCGGTAAGACAACTGCTTATATGGCAACGACCAAATATTATTTGTGATAAATACAGCATAGCGGGAGGCAGCAGACGGTGGAATGGGAATCATCAGGCGACGAGTGCCCTCTCCCCACAGGAGAAACCCCGGCCCCCCATAAAAACACACCTTCCATATGAAGATGGGAAGCGCCACTGAAGTGAGCGTCGTTCCTGACGCTATAACGTGAGCACAATGCGGGTCACTGGACTCTAACCCCAGGAATGTCAGGAACATCTGGAACCATGAAGAGCACGGAGGCCGCGGACTCTGTCCAGGGTGAGGTCTGGAGACTAAGGGCTCTTTCACTAGAGCGTGTCCCTTGCGGGAATCACGCTCCGTGTGAGAGAGGGAACGTGCGGTCTTGCGGCATTCTCATGGCTGTCACGTAAAGCTGTCAGTTTGGTTCCATCACAGAGAGGTCAGGCAGAGGCGCACAGAGAGGTCAGGCAGAGGCACACAGAGAGGTGAGGCAGAGGCGCACAGAGAGGTCAGGCAGAGGCACACAGAGAGGTGAGGCAGAGGCACACAGAGAGGTGAGGCAGAGGCACACAGAGAGGTGAGGCAGAGGCACACAGAGAGGTGAGGCAGAGGCACACAGAGAGGTGAGGCAGAGGAGCACAGAGAGGTCAGGCAGAGGAGCACAGAGAGGTCAGGCAGAGGTGTACAGAATGGTCAGGCAGAGATGCTCAGAAAGGTCAGGAAGAGGCCCTCAAAAAGGTCAGGCAGAGGCCCTCAGAAAGGTCAGGCAGAGGCCCTCAGAAAGGTCAGGCAGAGGCGCACAGTGAGGTCAGGAAGAGGCGCGCAGAAAGGTGAGGCAGAAGCACGCAGAGAGGCCAGGCAGATGCACACAGAAAGTTTAGGCAGAAGCACGCAGAGAGGTCAAGCAGAGGTGCGCAGAAAGGTGAGGCAGAGGCGCGCAGAGAAGTCAGGCAGAGGCACACAGAGAGGTCAGGCAGAGGCGCTCAGAAAGGTCAGGCAGAGGCGTTTAGAAAGGTCAGACAGAGGCGCACAGAGAGGTCAGGCAGAGGCGCGCAGAAAGGTCAGGCAGAGGCGCATAGAAAGATGAGGCAGAGGCAGGCAACGTTACCATTCAGTATGATGCCGCGCGCTTATGTAGTCCAGACCGCACATTCCCTCCCTCGTACTGTCACGGTCGTGTTGTTATTCGCTGTGACACGATTACCGTGCATGCTAGTTGCCTGGGGAACGTGTTGTTTGCAGCATGTGTTTACACTTCCCCTTTAAGGTTTGTTTCCCTTTCTGGTGTGTGTGGGGTTAACTACCTGGCTGGGTGTGGTCACTAGGTGCTCATTTAGCTTGTGGCTGGTAGTCAGGGGGTTAGTTGTACTCCAGCCTTGGTGTGTGCTGGAGTTATGCTCCTGTCCTAGAGATTCCATCTGTCCAGTGGGGCCACCTAGTTTGCCATCAATGTCTTTCCTACGTCTTCTCGTTGTTGTTATGTCCTCTACCCTTCCTTACATGTCTCTTTGCATGGTGTGAGTTTTAGTTGGGGTTTTGTTGTATGTCTAGTTGTAGTTACATGTCTGGTGTGTTGCTGTTTGTAGTCCAGCATGTTTTCTAGACATTTCCCCTGTGTGTCTATGCCTTCGGTGAGAGGGCTCCTGGATTCCCCGGAGGGGGAACAACAAGTCAGTGAGCAGTTGCTGGAGTTCTGGTTCCTATGTGTGTCGGTTTGTACTGAGTCCGGTATGGTGTTTGGGTGGCAGTACATTCGTATGGGTTCCAGTTTATGGTGGTGTGATCTTCTGGTGTGCCTTCCAGCAGCTGCAGTAGGTACGGTACCAAGTATTCCGTTGTTCTTGTTTTAGTGGTTATTCTCGCCACTGGATTCTAACCTGCCGATCTTTTGGCCACTCACTGACTTACCCTTTCCTTTGCTTCTAGGCCTGAGGGAGACACCGGTTCATCATTGTTGTGGACGAACAGGGTGTCTCAGTGCTGACATTATTCCAGGGATCTTCAGGGTCAGCTAGGGCCCAGGTTCCCTGTGTATGAGCCCTCCTACCATCTGGGTCCGCTCATACGGATAGGACTCAGGGCGAGGATTAGGGATGCTTTAGGAGGTGACCGGCTGCCTTATCCCGGCATTTAGGCCTAGTGGCTATCCTATTTTCCAAAGGTGTACGGTTCAAAGTTTTCCCTGGGGCACATACAACTCTAGTTATGCCACTGATATGTACCGTATATACACCTGTATACAGCATCAGCTCTAGATATCAACGTTTTGGAAGGTGTGCGTCTCATTACATCTGGCGTAAAAATAACACAGCATTTCAGATCATCATACTAACAGTCAAACATGGTGGTGGTAGCGTGATGATCTGAGGCTGTTCTGCCTCCTCAGGACATAGACAACTTGCTGTAATTGATGGAACCATGAAGTCTGTTCTTTACCAGAAAATCCTAAAGGAGAATGATCAAAAAAATCATATGTACCCAAACATGGTACCAACAAAAACGTCAACTCCTTCTGCAAAAAACGAGCCCCTGCACAAGATGATCGGCAGAAAAAACAAAAAATAAAAAAAGGGGGTTCAGAAAATGGAGAAGACCTAGAAGACCAGACGGTGAAGGAGAGGACGCTCACACCGGATACGGACTGGAGTATACATTATATATATGTGTGTGTATATATGTACCTAGAAGACCAGACGGTGAAGGAGAGGACGCTCACACCGGATACGGACTGGAGTATACATTATATATATATGTGTGTGTATATATGTACCTAGAAGACCAGACGGTGAAGGAGAGGACGCTCACACCGGATACGGACTGGAGTATACATTATATATATATGTGTGTGTGTATATATGTACCTAGAGGACCAGACGGTGAGGGAGAGGACGCTCACACCGGATACGGACTGGAGTATACATTATATATATATGTGTGTATATATGTA
>CM065590.1:600302327-600320681 GCA_033119425.1 Bufotes viridis | reverse complement strand
GCTCAGACCTGAGCTATCTGGGGATATGTTAAATGTATAGTTTTAATGTAATGTGTCTTACCTGGTGTATTTTAACAGTAATGCTTGTTCGGTGTCCCCATGTGCATAATGGAGTCTTGTCTCTGAAATGTCTGTGTGTATTGTAAAGGGTGGGACATTGTATATTGAATAGTGATGTCTGTCCTATTGTCCCACATGTGTATTGGCGATTTCCCTTTGTCCTGAGAGATAATTGAATGACTCCTCAATTGTCTCCAGGACAGAAGACATTGTGTATTCGTCTGCCTGTGATGATTGCATTACCCATGTAGGGTGATGGTATCACAGGCAGAGGGGAGGGATATGCTGGGGGTGTCTGTATTGTCCCAATGTGTGTGATTGGCTGCTGTATCTCTGTGTCGCAGTCTTCCTTCTGGTCCTCTAGGGAGTGTCCACCAGGTGGGAGACCTGCATAAATACCAAGCAGGTAGCCGTTAATAAATATAGAATTCCTGTTTACCATCAATACGGAGCCTCGTCTCGTTCTTGGGGGGATTCACTGTATGCTGTTAGAGACTGATTGCCAGGAGTGTAAGCTGATTGTCTGCTTTTCCTGTTCGTCTGCTAGCAGCTGTTTGGGAGGTTCCAGTACGGGAGTTGGAGTGCTATTTTGTATCCAGTTCGGGAGTTTGGTGTTCTGCAGCTGCTGGTCTATCCGGAAAAGGGAATATCGCCTAAACGGTTTTTACCCCTTGTCTGCAGAAGCGGTCCGTTACAATTGGTGGCGAGCAGCGGGATCGTTCCTACAGCCAGAAGGACAGCTACAGGAGACACCATTTCCTTGGATTTACAAGTGGGGGCAACGCATGTCCCAGTACAGCGACCCTAAAAGCAACAGAATGGAACCAGCAGTGTCATACGAGGAGGAGGACCTGGATGGCCGGGATGCATTAAGGAAAGGCATCTGGTACCAGGCCCTGGACAATGTACAATACCAGCGGGGTGAGAGTCTCCCCAGTGAAGAGCAGCGGTGGCAGAAGCAAGTGGCCCTGCGGCTGCCCTTTCTGGGAGAGCAGCCCCTGGATGAATGGGTGAAGGAACTAGAGCACCGGGTATGGCAGGAGCTATGGCTGGAGAATGCCTACCAGGCGCTCTGGTGGTATATGGCACAGTATATACCCTGGACAGCCGAGCATGACAAGCCAGAGGAGAGGAGTTTGATGGTTCTGGCTTGTTATGGGAGTCCTTTGCAGAGCCTGACTTGGGAGTCCTGCGCAGAGACAGACTTCAGGACATTTTCTACGAGAGGAGGCTAGGCATGACGGGGATGACCCCATGAGGTAGAGCAAGACCTGGCTCACCTAGCAGCCCTGGAGTGGGAACTGGAGCAGGACTACCGAGATCTCTTCCACTCCATTGGGAAGGCTCAGCAGGACAGCAAGGTGACAGATCCAGTTCCAGACCCATTCCGCTGGGAAGATATTGTTGAAATTTACTGGGAGGAACCCCAGGCGGCAGGTGGAGATGGGACCGAGGTCTCTCCACCGATATTGCAGGGAGTGGGAGCCTGAGCTCCATTCCCAGCGGGAGATATTGCAGGGAATTGGGAGCCTGAGCTCCATTCCCCAGCGGGAGATATTGCAGGGATTGGGAGCCTGAGCTCCATTCCCCAGCGGGGAGATATTGCAGGGAATTGGGAGCCTGAGCTCCATTCCCCAGCGGCAGGCTGAGCTACAGGGGCAGAGGTAGTTGTTCCTGCCCCACAGCAGCAGCGTGATTTTCGGGAAGTGGGAGCCGGTCTCCATTCCCCAGCGGCAGTATTATTTGTTGGGAGTTGGGAGCCCGGTCTCAGTCCCCAGCGGCAGAGTAACCAGCAGGGAATAGAGAGCCCAGTCTCCTTTCTCCAGCAGCAGGACTCTGTATTGGGAGGAGAGACAGTCGGTCTCCCTCCACTGAGGAAGGAAGGTATGTATGGGAGAGGAGCTTACTACCACCTCTCCCCAGCGGCGGATCATTAATGGGCAGGGAATAGAGAGCTCAGTCTCCCTTTCCCCAGCAGCAGAGCTGTGTAACCGAAGGGAGACAGTCGGTCTCCAGCAGCAGGACGGTATATCTAAAGGGGAGACAGTCGGTCTCCCCTCCAACAACCAGGCTTCAACCAGGCTACCCTCCCAGTAGCGCTGGCAACAGGGCAGAGTGACGCGGTCTCTGCCCATGCAGCACCTCACCAAGTCAGCGTACCCGTACCCAGCACAGCCGTGGTGAGGCACCTGGACATGGACAAGCTTCTCCTCTACCCAGTTGCAGTAACTATTTATTGTGGGTGGGCTGTGCTGTTGATTGTGTTTTGTGGGTGGGCTGCTGGACTAACAAGGGCACTGACCGGCAGGAGGTCAGATACCCTGTTAGTCTGTTTGGAAAAAGGGAGAGATGTGACGAGACCAATCTCGCCACATTGCATTGGAGAAACCTGGTTGCTCGCCTGCTGCCTTTGGACTATGGCCCCCTGTTAAAAGACATCTTTTACCTGCAGAAAAGCTTAACTCGTGCTTTTCTGCCTGGGGAGTTCAGTAGTTTTGGTTGAATGTGTTATACCCCAGATAGGAATCCCATGGAGCCCATTCGTATGAAACTGACTGTAAAGACTTTGGCTCCATGGCGATTAAACTGTATTCGTGTGGTCTGGCGCCATTCACTTAATAATGTGCGCTCAGACCTGAGCTATCTGGGGATATGTTAAATGTATAGTTTTAATGTAATGTGTCTTACCTGGTGTATTTTAACAGTAATGCTTGTTCGGTGTCCCCATGTGCATAATGGAGTCTTGTCTCTGAAATGTCTGTGTGTATTGTAAAGGGTGGGACATTGTATATTGAATAGTGATGTCTGTCCTATTGTCCCCACATGTGTATTGGCGATTTCCCTTTGTCCTGAGAGATAATTGAATGACTCCTCAATTGTCTCCAGGACAGAAAGACACTAGTGTATTTGTCTGCCTGTGATGATTGCATTACCCATGTAGGGTGATGGTATCACAGGCAGAGGGAGGGATATGCTGGGGGTGTCTGTATTGTCCCAATGTGTGTGATTGGCTGCTGTATCTCTGTGTCGCAGTCTTCCTTCTGGTCCTCTAGGGGAGTGTCCACCAGGTGGGAGACCTGCATAAATACCAAGCAGGTAGCCGTTAATAAAGATATAGAATTCCTGTTTACCATCAATACGGAGCCTCGTCTCGTTCTTGGGGGGATTCACTGTATGCTGTTAGAGACTGATTGCCAGGAGTGTAAGCTGATTGTCTGCTTTTCCTGTTCGTCTGCTAGCAGCTGTTTGGGAGGTTCCAGTACGGGAGTTGGAGTGCTATTTTGTATCCAGTTCGGGAGTTTGGTGTTCTGCAGCTGCTGGTCTATCCGGAAAAGGGAATATCGCCTAAACGGTTTTTACCCCTTGTCTGCAGAAGCGGTCCGTTACATGTGTGTATATATGTACCTAGAGGACCAGACGGTGAGGGAGAGGACGCTCACACCGGATACGGACTGGAGTATACATTATATATATGTGTGTGTATATATGTACCTAGAGGACCAGACGGTGAAGGAGAGGACGCTCACACCGGATACGGACTGGAGTATACATTATATATATGTGTGTGTATATATGTACCTAGAGGACCAGACGGTGAAGGAGAGGACGCTCACACCGGATACGGACTGGAGTATACATTATATATATATGTGTGTGTATATATGTACCTAGAAGACCAGACGGTGAAGGAGAGGACGCTCACACCGGATACGGACTGGAGTATACATTATATATATATGTGTGTGTATATATGTACCTAGAGGACCAGACGGTGAAGGAGAGGACGCTCACACCGGATACGGACTGGAGTATACATTATATATATATGTGTGTGTATATATGTACCTAGAGGACCAGACGGTGAAGGAGAGGACGCTCACACCGGATACGGACTGGAGTATACATTATATATATATGTGTGTGTATATATGTACCTAGAAGACCAGACGGTGAAGGAGAGGACGCTCACACCGGATACGGACTGGAGTATACATTATATATATATGTGTGTGTATATATGTACCTAGAGGACCAGACGGTGAGGGAGAGGACGCTCACACCGGATACGGACTGGAGTATACATTATATATATATGTGTGTGTATATATGTACCTAGAGGACCAGACGGTGAAGGAGAGGACGCTCACACCGGATACGGACTGGAGTATACATTATATATATATGTGTGTGTATATATGTACCTAGAGGACCAGACGGTGAAGGAGAGGACGCTCACACCGGATACGGACTGGAGTATACATTATATATATATGTGTGTATATATGTACCTAGAGGACCAGACGGTGAAGGAGAGGACGCTCACACCGGATACGGACTGGAGTATACATTATATATATGTGTGTGTATATATGTACCTAGAGGACCAGACGGTGAAGGAGAGGACGCTCACACCGGATACGGACTGGAGTATACATTATATATATATGTGTGTGTATATATGTACCTAGAGGACCAGACGGTGAAGGAGAGGACGCTCACACCGGATACGGACTGGAGTATACATTATATATATATGTGTGTGTATATATGTACCTAGAAGACCAGACGGTGAAGGAGAGGACGCTCACACCGGATACGGACTGGAGTATACATTATATATATATGTGTGTGTATATATGTACCTAGAGGACCAGACGGTGAAGGAGAGGACGCTCACACCGGATACGGACTGGAGTATACATTATATATATATGTGTGTGTATATATGTACCTAGAGGACCAGACGGTGAGGGAGAGGACGCTCACACCGGATACGGACTGGAGTATACATTATATATATATGTGTGTGTATATATGTACCTAGAGGACCAGACGGTGAAGGAGAGGACGCTCACACCGGATACGGACTGGAGTATACATTATATATATATGTGTGTGTATATATGTACCTAGAGGACCAGACGGTGAAGGAGAGGACGCTCACACCGGATACGGACTGGAGTATACATTATATATATATGTGTGTGTATATATGTACCTAGAGGACCAGACGGTGAGGGAGAGGACGCTCACACCGGATACGGACTGGAGTATACATTATATATATATGTGTGTGTATATATGTACCTAGAAGACCAGACGGTGAAGGAGAGGACGCTCACACCGGATACGGACTGGAGTATACATTATATATATATGTGTGTGTATATATGTACCTAGAGGACCAGACGGTGAAGGAGAGGACGCTCACACCGGATACGGACTGGAGTATACATTATATATATATGTGTGTGTATATATGTACCTAGAGGACCAGACGGTGAAGGAGAGGACGCCACACCGGATACGGACTGGAGTATACATTATATATATATGTGTGTGTATATATGTACCTAGAAGACCAGACGGTGAAGGAGAGGACGCTCACACCGGATACGGACTGGAGTATACATTATATATATGTGTGTGTATATATGTACCTAGAAGACCAGACGGTGAGGGAGAGGACGCTCACACCGGATACGGACTGGAGTATACATTATATATATATGTGTGTGTATATATGTACCTAGAGGACCAGACGGTGAAGGAGAGGACGCTCACACCGGATACGGACTGGATTATACATTATATATATGTGTGTGTATATATGTACCTAGAAGACCAGACGGTGAGGGAGAGGACGCTCACACCGGATACGGACTGGAGTATACATTATATATATATATGTGTGTGTGTATATATGTACCTAGAAGACCAGACAGTGAAGGAGAGGACGCTCACACCGGATACGGACTGGAGTATACATTATATATATATGTGTGTGTATATATGTACCTAGAGGACCAGACGGTGAGGGAGAGGACGCTCACACCGGATACGGACTGGAGTATACATTATATATATATGTGTGTGTATATATGTACCTAGAAGACCAGACGGTGAGGGAGAGGACGCTCACACCGGATACGGACTGGAGTATACATTATATATATATATGTGTGTGTGTATATATGTACCTAGAGGACCAGACGGTGAAGGAGAGGACGCTCACACCAGATACGGACTGGAGTATACATTATATATATGTGTGTGTATATATGTACCTAGGAGACCAGACGGTGAGGGAGAGGACGCTCACACCAGATACGGACTGGAGTATACATTATATATATATATGTGTGTATATATGTACCTAGAGGACCAGACGGTGAAGGAGAGGACGCTCACACCAGATACGGACTGGAGTATACATTATATATATATGTGTGTGTATATATGTACCTAGAGGACCAGACGGTGAGGGAGAGGACGCTCACACCGGATACGGACTGGAGTATACATTATATATATATGTGTGTGTATATATGTACCTAGAAGACCAGACGGTGAGGGAGAGGACGCTCACACCGGATAGGACTGGATTATACATTATATATATATGTGTGTGTGTATATATGTACCTAGAAGACCAGACGGTGAGGGAGAGGACGCTCACACCGGATACGGACTGGAGTATACATTATATATATGTGTGTGTATATATGTACCTAGAAGACCAGACGGTGAAGGAGAGGACGCTCACATCGGATACGGACTGGAGTATACATTATATATATATGTGTGTGTATATATGTACCTAGAGGACCAGACGGTGAGGGAGAGGACGCCACACCGGATACGGACTGGAGTATACATTATATATGTGTGTGTGTATATATGTACCTAGAAGACCAGACGGTGAAGGAGAGGACGCTCACACCGGATACGGACTGGATTATACATTATATATATATATATGTGTGTGTATATATGTACCTAGGAGACCAGACGGTGAGGGAGAGGACGCTCACACCGGATACGGACTGGAGTATACATTATATATATATGTGTGTGTGTATATATGTACCTAGAGGACCAGACGGTGAGGGAGAGGACGCTCACACCAGATACGGACTGGAGTATACATTATATATATATGTGTGTGTGTATATATGTACCTAGAGGACCAGACGGTGAAGGAGAGGACGCTCACACCGGATACGGACTGGAGTATACATTATATATATATGTGTGTATATATGTACCTAGAAGACCAGACGGTGAAGGAGAGGACGCTCACACCGGATACGGACTGGAGTATACATTATATATATGTGTGTGTATATATGTACCTAGAGGACCAGACGGTGAGGGAGAGGACGCTCACACCGGATACGGACTGGAGTATACATTATATATATATGTGTGTATATATGTACCTAGAGGTCCAGACGGTGAGGGAGAGGACGCTCACACCGGATACGGACTGGAGTATACATTATATATATATGTGTGTGTATATATGTACATAGAAGACCAGACGGTGAAGGAGAGGATGCTCACACCGGATACGGACTGGATTCACGTTTCGCTTTTCTTCATTCACACTTGGATAGAATAAGAAATAACTGGATTTGCTCAGCGCCACTTACAGAGATCCGCTCACTTATACGGCTCGGCCGTTATCTCTCAGGTCATATATAGCTGTCTGGTGAAGAATCCCCGCAACCGCTGTTAAGCTCGATAATAAACTTCTCCTTTATTTTATATTAATCTCATAATATGCTATTCAATATAACGCGTTTCGGCACACAGCCTTTATCAATAGATACATAATATATGAATGAAACCAACTTTATATAGAGTATATCGCATCCATCATCAGTGACATCATCCACCCCTCGATGGGCGGAGTCATGTCAAGCACCAATCCGCAACTAGGTTTCACTTCTACGTAGATCAGACGGTGAATACAAAGGATATAACGTATCAAAAGTGGAAAATCAGCTCCCGATTGTGTCTAGAAAAGCATAAAGCAATGTGTCTATCGCTGTCCGATCACTGTAATCCTATAACCGTGCGACCTGCTAGTCACGCTTCAGACGTCTGCTTTATATAAAAAGCGAAATCTGATCTTTCATCTCGGGATCCTGAGAACCAAATATCGGAGAGTAGCATTTCTACACAAATTCCATCCTCCTAACGTGGATGTGGATAATATAGTCAGGCGATACTGGCATCTTTTAACCAAAGCCTATCCTAATGTTGAGGAATTCATTCAAAAATCCACCGTTAAGCCTCATTCACACATCAGTGTTATAGCACGGTCCGTGGATCTGTTTTTTTTTTTAGCACGGATGCATGTTTTATTTTGTTCACGGATCCATCACGCCCATTATAGTCTATGGGTCTGTGAAATCCACAGATGCCGTCTGTGTTACATCCGTGTTTCACGGATCATTAAGAAGAGATTCTTTGAAAATTGTTTTTCAGCTGTTCAGTGTCAGAGAAACACGGACAGCAAAAAACGGACACATGGATCCTTCACGAACGCATCGCTGGCCACCTGCTCACGGATTTGAGCACGGACCCGGAGGTGTGAATGAGGCAATAAAAGGAATGCTGAGAGATAAATCGGTGCATGCAGACCGAGGTGGTAAAAAGGAGACATTGCGTTCCCGTGCCTCCGCTGTCTTCTCACATAATTAAGGGCTCGGCGCTTTTTCATCCCCACACAGGACAAGTGTTTAACACAGAGGGATTCTTTACATGCCAATCAAAGATCCTGATCTATTTGATGAAATGCCCGTGTGGTCTTGTATATGCAGACAGTGAGGGGCAGGATACGTAAGTCCCCCGTAAGGACAAAACCTGCGTCGCCTCATCATTGTGACAAGTGCAAACATTCAGTGTCCCAGTTGAGGTTTCAGGTTCTCATCCCAGAGTCTGAAGCGTGGCTAGCAGGTCGCACGGTTATAGGATTACGATGATCGGACAGCGATAGACACATTGCTTTATGCTTTTCTAGACACAATCGGGAGCTGATTTTCCACTTTTGATACGTTATATCCTTTGTATTCACCGTCTGATCTACGTGGAAGTGAAACCTAGTTGCGGATTGGTGCTTGACATGACTCCGCCCATCGAGGGGTGGATGATGTCACTGATGATGGATGGGATATACTCTATATAAAGTTGGTTTCATTTATATATTATGTATCTATTGATAAAGGCTGTGTGCCGAAACGTGTTACATTATGAGATTAATATGAAATAAAGGAGAAGTTTATTTTCAGCGGTTGCGGGGATTCTTTACCTGTTCCACGTGGAGCTTTGCTCCTTCCCGCTGCAACGCTAATACTCAGAGCGAGTGCCGGCTGGACTTGTTCCAATATATAGCGGTCTGAACGCACTGGAACACGCAAATCATCAAGATCTGCTGCTGCCGGCAGCTCCCTTTGCAATAGCTGACCCAAATGTGCTGAATGGGAGTCAAGTCTGGAAACACCGCCCGCCCTGGTAGGACGTGTATGTCACATAGTCTGAAGGCCGCTGTATGGCATAAAAACACCGGAAATAATGCACTAACACAATAGACGCAACATCATATATGGACTAAGCCCTCACTAGATCTGTGCCCGCCTACCCGCGCCTATGTGGTCTCCGTCAGACAGGGTCTGCTCTTCTGAATGTATGATAACCAACGGCATAGGTAGGTTTAGTGTAGGACCTGCCTGAGACCACCCTGGCGCTGGTAGGCGGGCACATATGTCTGAGATTTTATCATACCGGAGAGAGGACTGGGTCCATATATAATGTTTGCATCTTTTCCATGATTTTTCCTTGATAATTGTAGCCATGACCATCCGCATATTTATTATTACATCATGCGGGATGTTTTGCATTTTTTTTTGGTGTTTTTTTACTCTTTATGGCATAACCCACACGGTCTCCAGAGCGATCTCTGAGACTAAAGCTGAGCCCACCGAGGAGGACAGACCTCCATTGCCATCTGCTATGCACCATGGTAGAGCGGTGGTGTGAGGTCAGTGGACGCCTGGCTCGTAGCCCAGTGTCGTGCAGACGTCTTCTGATGGTTTGTGCAGACGCTGTTTACCGCTCGAGGCTCGGGATGTGACAACTTCACCTGCAGTCCAGAATGGATCACTAGGCGCCATTCTTGTAATCAGAGGATCCGTCCGGGCAGAGGTTCTCCTCTCAGCTCCTCTTCCTGTCATTCCAGTTCACCATTGTTCTCCCAACCACCGGGAGACACAACGGTGACATCTCAGCAAGGAGTGATAAACCGAGGCCTCTCAGACAAGGATTCTGTCCTCTCAGTGGTGGTGATAGTGGGACGCGGATGAACAGGAGGCATCACACAACCTGAAATTATTTCTGAGATTTCATGTGGCTGAAAAACTCTGCTTTCAGTCTGGCTTTTATGTCCCTCCCACGTGCCACAGATTGGAGCTAGGTGCTAAAAATGTAATCATTCTTACATCATTCTAACTTTTTAGCATTTACTCTATAGATGCCTAAAACTTCTGTACGGTAAAATCCTGGGTGACACAAGGTGTCTGGGGCTGGACAGTTGGGGAGCTCCCTGAGCCTGCTCACCGGTCACACAAGGGCCGCGATATGCACCCTATTATAATTCAGATAGGCCTGACAGGAGCCCAAACCACCTACACATCAGAGCAGGGGGAGGGGGTCCTGGCAGTGACGCCAAAGATCCTTCCTCAGAATGCGCTGTTTACAGCAGCCTGTATTCTGTCAGATTAGAGATGTGACTGACAACCATCAGGGTGATCTGGTCTCAGGGCGAGAGGGTCGATACTTACCGCACGGAGTCACCGCCTCACGGCTCTTTACATCACAAGACATTGGCTGAAATACAAAAACACATGTATGTACAGGGTGACGGGAGAGAACGGGTGAACATGACTCTACATGGATGCACTATGTATATACAGCAAGTGCACTATACCTGTATTCTGTATATATTATACATATATCAATACTCTACCTCTATTCTATATATTTATTTATGACTCACAAAAAGTTAGGGATATTTGGCTTTTGGGTGAAATTTTTTGAAACCGTAAAAATCCCCGGCTGCAGTGATATTATATCATGACAGTTGGGCATTTTAGTAGAAGCACTAATGGCGATTTCCTCATCTCAGAAGCCGACCCCAGTGCTGGGTATACTGCCACCAGCGTCTCAGTGTCTTGTCCTGTGGCCTTCAGCATCAATTCCAGCCTGACAGCGACACCTCCTGCAGTTCACAAGTCGCCTTATTGTCTGCTGAGGCGTGGCATCCCAGTCTTCTTGAAGGGCGGCCCTCAGGTCATTGAGGTTCTGGGGTACAGCGTTACGAGCCTCTAAACAGCGACTCAGCTGATCCCATAGGTTTTTGATAGGATTCAGGTCTGGAGAAAGTGCAGCCGCTCCCTGTGAGGTCCCCCAGCCTCCAGCAGCCGCTCCATGTGAGGTCCCCCAGTCTCCAGCAGCCGCTCCATGTGAGGTCCCCCAGTCTCCAGCAGCCGCTCCATGTGAGGTCCCCCAGTCTCCAGCAGCCGCTCCATGTGAGGTCCCCCAGCCTCCAGCAGCCGCTCCATGTGAGGTCCCCCAGTCTCCAGCAGCCGCTCCATGTGAGGTCCCCCAGTCTCCAGCAGCCGCTCCATGTGAGGTCCCCAGTCTCCAGCAGCCGCTCCATGTGAGGGCCCCAGTCTCCAGCAGCCGCTCCATGTGAGGTCCCCAGTCTCCAGCAGCCGCTCCATGTGAGGTCCCCCAGTCTCCAGCAGCCGCTCCATGTGATGGCCCCCAGCCTCCAGCAGCCGCTCCATGTGAGGTCCCCCGGTCTCCAGCGGCCGCTCCATGTGAGGTCCCCCAGCCTCCAGCAGCCGCTCCATGTGAGGTCCCCCAGTCTCCAGCAGCCGCTCCATGTGAGGTCCCCCAGTCTCCAGCAGCCGCTCCATGTGAGGTCCCCCAGTCTCCAGCAGCCGCTCCATGTGAGGTCCCCGGTCTCCAGCAGCCGCTCCATGTGAGGTCCCCCAGTCTCCAGCAGCCGCTCCATGTGAGGTCCCCCGGTCTCCAGCGGCCGCTCCATGTGAGGTCCCTCAGTCTCCAGCAGCCGCTCCATGTGAGGTCCCCCAGTCTCCAGCAGCCGCTCCATGTGAGGTCCCCGGTCTCCAGCAGCCGCTCCATGTGAGGTCCCCGGTCTCCAGCAGCCGCTCCATGTGAGGTCCCCAGTCTCCAGCAGCCGCTCCATGTGAGGCCCCCAGTCTCCAGCAGCCGCTCCATGTGAGGTCCCCCAGTCTCCAGCAGCCGCTCCCTGTGAGGACCTCCAGTCTCCAGCAGCCGCTCCATGTGAGGTCCCCAGTCTCCAGCAGCCGCTCCATGTGAGGTCCCCAGCCTCCAGCAGCCGCTCCATATGAGGTCCCCAGTCTCCAGCAGCCGCTCCATGTGAGGTCCCCAGTCTCCGGCAGCCGCTCCATGTGAGGTCCCCCAGTCTCCAGCAGCCGCTCCCTGTGAGGTCCCCAGTCTCCAGCAGCCGCTCCTGTGAGGACCCCCAGTCTCCAGCAGCCGCTCCATGTGAGGTCCCCGGTCTCCAGCAGCCGCTCCATGTGAGGTCCCCAGTCTCCAGCAGCCGCTCCATGTGAGGTCCCCAGTCTCCAGCAGCCGCTCCATGTGAGGTCCCCCGGTCTCCAGCAGCCGCTCCATGTGAGGGCCCCCAGTCTCCAGCGGCCGTTCCCTAATGATGGACCTCGATGAGCTGGAGCATTGTCCTCCATGAAGATGACATTAGGCCGGTGCTGTTCCTGCAGAGGCACAATGACTGGATTACTGATGTTCTTCAGGTAGTCTGGGCTGTCTCTGGACCATTCACAGTGTAGGGCAGTTCTGTACTGACGAGACACACCGGCCCGCACTGTAACACCACTGCCACCAAAGTCTCGTCTGGTGACAGCAGTGGCTGATGCAGAGCGCTCTCCTTGACGCCTTCATCATCGTTGGCGGCCATCATTTCTGCTCAGCGTGAATGGACTTTCATCAGTGAACTACTCTGAGGCCCACTGGTTCCTCGTCCACCGGAGATGATCCCTGGCCCATACAAGACGATGACGCCTGTGCCTGGTGGTGCGGTCAGGTACCCTGCAGGTCTTCTAGCACACAGACCACGCTGATGTAAACGGTTTCGAATGGTCTGATGTGACACTTGGTGCCTCTCACCTCCCTTAAATGTGCCTGGACTTGGGTGGCATTCATCATGCGGTTCCACAGGGCATTGTTCTCAATAAAGCGGTCATCAGTGTGGGATGTGGCCACAGGACGTCCACGTCTCTGCCTTTCTGTGACTCTTCCAGTCTCTGTATCTCTGATACAACCTGCTGATGACTCTCTGACACTCTAAGCTCAGGGGCCACTTCCGTCGGAGAACATCCTGCTTAAAGCCTCACAATGGCGAGGTACTGCTCATCAATTGCTCGGTGTCATCTTGGTCTCATGATGTCACAATGTGAGCAGCATGATGAGGAGGATTGTTTATTACCAATTCTAATTGTACCAGGAAAGTTATTGGGCGATTCATGGATCAAACACCTGGTGTGAATATTACCGTTAAGCTCCTTGTTAGAGAACAGCAAGTTGTGGAAAAAGTCCTGAAACATTGAACTGTCGGACATGTGCATTCAGAAGGTGAGAGGAGGTCACATTAAGTTCTATAAAGGTCAGAGGGCATTTTAGGGTCATCTGGAAATTTCACCCACAAGACAAATATCCCAGACTTTTAGTGTATGTATTGTACCTCTATTATATATATATATATATATATCTTATGGACACAGCACAGTTCACAGGACCGTACAGTATGGTCATTTATAATGCTGTGTGTCTGACCTTGCTTCCATAGAATTATACAGACAGCATTATGTCAGAGACACACAGCATTATAAATCATCTGGAATCCGGGCCGGGGGCCGCATCTCATTCTGTATGCCGAGTGAATGGAGTGGTCTCTCTACAGAGGAGGATACAGTGACGGAACGTGTGCTGTACGGATATGTGGTCTGTCGTATAAGGGGACATGATCTGTGTTACTTGTGCCATCCCTCTGTTATTCCTCCTGGAACTGTCTGAACTGACCGCTGGGTGTTACCGTTCCCCTTGATAACTGGGACTGACTGTAGAGCCTGACAGCAGAGAGAACAGTCAGGGCGGCTGCACGCGCTGCGGATTACACTCTAATACAGAACCAGCAACGTGAAGGAAATTGGACGAACCACATGCACGCAATCCGTAGCACGTGGCGTTAATAGAATAACCGCCGTGTGTGTGTGAAATCTGCACTATATAACACTGGACCGTGGGCCTCCAACACGTCCCTGCGACGAGGCGAACGCCAATTTACCGAAAGCACAAAAACAGGGGAGAGCGGACGGCTCTTTAACGGGTCACTGTAACGATCCACACATCAGAAGTACTGACCGGCGAGGTCTAAGTGCAGGGCCCCTACAGATCTTCAGGAGGACTGGGCCCAGGGATGGTGGGGCCTCCGCACCCGTATGTCACATGACACTGCAGTGGTTTTATTAACCTGCAGCCACATTATCGAGCTTTGGTTACCACTGACTGACACGAGGCATGAAATAATAAGATTTATTGCTGTCCAGCAGCTGCTGCAGGAGGCGGCGCTGATATCTGAGTCCCACAGGTAACAAGGCCTTCTGACACTGTTCCTCAGGAGCAGCAGAGTTTTCCTACAGGAAAGGCCTATGGGTAAAGCTGATTACATAAGATAAAAGCAAAATCATGTGACACGCAGCGGTCGGGATCTGTCCTGACGGACGCAGAACACGGCTTTAGTCATTTTATATGGACAAATCGGCAGATTTACTAAGGTGCACAGTGTGAACACAGGACAGAGACAGGAACCCATCACCACAAATAAGAAAGAACAGGTTTATAATGGGGTGTTAAGTGCTCCCTCCCCGCACGGACTGGGGCACTGCCAGGGAGGTCAGAGGGGCAGAGGAGAACCGGGTGTGCCGGAGGGCCAGAAGAACCTCTGCTGGTCTGCAGTACAGCACCGGGTGTGCCGGAGGGCCAGGAGTACCTCTGCTGGTCTGCAGTACAGCACCGGGTGTGCCGGAGGGCCAGAAGAACCTCTGCTGGTCTGCAGTACAGCACCGGGTGTGCCGGAGGGCCAGGAGAACCTCTGCTGGTCTGCAGTACAGCACCGGGTGTGCCGGAGGGCCAGAAGAACCTCTGCTGGTCTGCAGTACTGCACCGGGTGTGCCGGAGGGCCAGGAGAACCTCTGCTGGTCTGCAGTACAGCACCGGGTGTGCCGGAGGGCCAGGAGAACCTCTGCTGGTCTGCAGTACAGCACCGGGTGTGCCGGAGGGCCAGGAGAACCTCTGCTGGTCTGCAGTACAGCACCGGGTGTGCCGGAGGGCCAGGAGAACCTCTGCTGGTCTGCATTACAGCACCGGGTGTGCCGCCACACAGGTTCAATTTATAAGAAGCCATTTTTAAAGTATTCAGAGCTGGGTGGGGGGTGATCTGCAGCCCCTGAATTATACACAGCCATCAGGTGCAACCCTTCTCCAATGATTTGGGGTAATCACTGCAGGAGCCCATAACACCGGTCATGACCAGAGGTCAGACTATAGCGCCGTATTCTGGTCCATGGCCTGGATGTGGTTTACCAGTCACCTCGTTGCCACTCACCGTACAGGAAGCTCAGATAGTGTCAGCCATCTTTATACCGTGCACCAGGCCCTAACTTCACTCAGTTTCAGAGTTCTGTGCAGCCAGAAGGTAAGAGAAAGACAGAAGAGAGGACACCTGATAGCCTGGAGGCAGCCGCCAGAATCTGACGTTTAAAGGGGCTATCCCCAGGAGGGGTGACTGGCACGGTGGAGCGACACGGCCTCTACCGCTCCAGGCAGAGAGTAAACTGAAGGACCCCTGGGACCCCCATTGGCCAGACTCTACGGCTATCCCATACTTCTCCTTCGGGTAGGTTATACTTTTGGCGGGATGGCCCCTTTAACATTAGATTCTGCGGACAATACATGCAATTATAGCTAGAGCTGTGCAGACGAGACTCCATCCCGAGACGAGACTCGGCGTTAGTAAATCTGCCTGTCAGAGGCGAAGCAGAAGGACCAGGATTTAGCGGGCAGATCCAGTAAGCTTCTGTGAGGGTACTCCTCTGGATTTCCACCTCTGACCTCAAGCCAATCATGGAATATCATGGGGGGCCGGTCTGGGTCACTTGGCAGGGTCTGCGGATAAAAAAATCCAATGGAACAAAAGTCAAAACACAATAGTCCAAGCAGAAACCTTAGCGCACCCCTGCTGTTCCCATAGTGCCATATGGAAAGGTAGCAGGGGCTCCAAACGACTCCTCCAGGTGGCCGTGCTGTCCCTCGGACCCCTCTGATCTAACATTTACCCCTTTAAAGATATTGTCTAGTTTTATATTTGGAGGCCACATAGGATTCAGGAGGCACCCGTTCCATTCTGACTGACCGCCCATTGCTGCGTTATGGTCCGGCCGCCTCGCGGAATGTTTGCCGTGCTGCGTCCGGATCTCCACTGGTCCCCATTATAGTGAATGGGGCCAGACGGACTTTTGGCAGCACACCGTAGTTACGGATTCGGCAGGAACTATTAACGCCAGTGTAAATCCACTACACACAGACAGTAGAGGAGAATCTTCTTCCTAACCATCTCTTACTCAGAAGCAGCCACATGGTTAATGGAGGACATGTGAATGAAGCGCTAAGGCTGAGATATAAGCTTCCTATTTAGCGGCAGCAGTCTCTGACTGTGTGTGTCTCTCCTGCTGCTCACTCCACCCCCTCCCCTCTCCACAGAGTTCTATTGACATGTGTAATATTGTCCTTCAGCTGCTCCCGTCCTGGACAGATTCAAAGCATAATTCAAAAAGAAAAGCAAATAGCAAGGACGGGAAGCCTGGGGGCAGCTGATAAAAGAAGAAGTAGACATACAGAAGATACATTACAAAGGGTCCCTCGTACTATTAATTTAGGCTAAGTTGTATGAATGGTTACTGACGAGAACCTGCAGCTCAGGATCAAGGATGAATACGGCTCTAATCATCCCGGCCCCTGCAGCTGCCACCGAAACGCGTCACAAGTCCCATGGACTGAGAATCCCCAGCGGAAATCAGAGGGCGACTCCGAAGAATGTGAAAATCTGCAGCTCAGCTAATATCTGGTCTTATCTCATTCTCTCGCATTGGCCACATATGGATGAGGGAGCAGGAGCCCGTGTTTACTAGTAGTCGGGGGGACCCCCCTCCACCATATCCATATGGCCTATTAAAGAGGACCTCTCACTGGGGCCTCCTTCCTTAGAACTCTACATTACAGCCTCTAGAGTATCTGACTGTAGGGAGACTGCCCATTAGCGCGGAGGATGGTCAAATGTCAATGTACTTATACATTTCCAGGAGGAGTAACAGAAGAACAAAACCAGGCAGACTTCTATGTAAAGATTCATGGAGAAGACCAGTCAGACATGTCAGGAGAGCGCACACAAGGGTTTCCTGCAGGGACAACCCCTCGAACACTGGCCGGATCACACCGAACATACGAAAATGGAGGCGAGAAGAATGGGCGGTCACACTACGCTGTCAATCACTGTAGGACCGCCCATTTTACAAACCGTCTGACATTTGTTGGTGAGGGTCCAGCAGTTCACCAGCAGTGGGCTCTGCTCTCTTCGAGGGGGTGGATTCGGGGTGCATGGACAATTGACTGCACCCTAATCTGCTTTCCTTGTTCTATAACCTGCTGCTTGTCCACCATGAACCCAAACCACATCAGGATCTGCATTTACCAGTGGAATAATACATTGGCCTGGCTCCTGCTGTCCTGAACACTTACAGTTCTTCTACTTACCCGATGAGTTGCTTTTCTTCATGAACACATAGACTATTATCCCGGCCACAACAGAAACAACCACTATCACAGCGATGGTAATTCCTGCGATCGCACCGCCGCCCAAACCTCCGTCGATCGCATCGCTGCCGGATCCTCCTGTAGAATGTAAGAGGAGACATAAATACCAGCTGGATAAGGAACTACAAGGGAAAAAAAACAGTCATCATGACGACTAGAAAACCGCCCACGGTGACTGCGCTTGACTTCACCCCCCTACACATTCCGCAGCCAGGCGTCATCCCACATCAAATGCATGAAGCCACCAGTAATTATACAGTGTACCCCCTGAAGACGTGAAACAGGTTAGGTGGCTAATGAGCGGGTGGGAGATCGACTCGCCTCCACCCGGGTGACACTGGGGTCACACGGGCATCACTATAATTGACTGGGTAAAGCCGCGTCCACATTTACATGAATGGTCATGAAAAGGGTCCACAAAAGCCTCATCTGCACCTACAGAGCAGATCCCCAAGATCCTGAGCAGTGGGGTGCACAGGGACTGGATTCATCAGGTCTCAGAGAAGGTGG